>JANCMA020112542.1:0-14745 GCA_024336925.2 Zoanthus solanderi
CAGAGCCAGGATCGAACTGGGGACCTTGTGGTCGGAAGGCAGAGATCTTACCAACTGCGCCAACCATGCCCGCCCATGGCTAGTATGTAAATGCGTTAGAAACGAATTAAGAAACAAAACAAAAGAGTCGTGCAAAAGATAAATCTAGTTACAGTAAACACGCTCAGAATAAAAGGTGTTTGAGTTCTTTCCTAGGATTGATTAGGGAAGAATGCGCAGAACTCGGACACCTTTTATTCTGACCGTGCTTACTGTAACTATACCTGGCTTCATTTGATTTATATTTTGAATTCCTACTTAACTGATTGATGTAAGAAGAAGAACATATCGTTTTGGCATCATTGTTTTCCGTGATGTAGGGAATTAGAAGAGCTCCCCAAATATAAAATTGATTTCAGAAAGTTACCTTTTCTTGACTCTAGGTTTTCTTGAAAGGATTGCATACTGAACAAGCTCTTTAGCTAAAGTCCAGCACTCTTGACTGTGGAATCTCTTGATTCTAGAATATAATTGTATAACGTAGGTGCCAGAGATTTCCTTGAAAATTCTGGAAAGTCTTGGAATTGAGGAAAAATATCCAGGCCCTGGAGAGATGTTGTATTTGAAACGTGGTTCTACAAATTCCTGGAATGAGCTGTTTGATGAAATATTTTGTTGTGAAAACGTTAACGTTCTGAAACAAAAATCGCGACTCCGCGAGGCTTGATTTTTGTCAAGAAACAAATCTTGTAAAGTTTCTGTCATTGGTTCTTTTCATTGTCGCGATTCTGCCAATTCAGTAAAGGCGAATAATAAAGCTTGTTAATAAAGTAGGTGTATTGTAGAACTGATATTAAAAAAATATATGTAAAGCTTTCAGTTTTAGTTGATAGAGAAGGTCCTGGATTTCTTTGAAAAGAACCTCGAAAAGTCCTTGAAATTTATATCCGGTATATAGTGGCAACGCTGACATAAACTTTCGGACGAAGGAGTTGCGTTGGTGACTCTGGAAACTTAGAGTTAAAGTTTGCAGTTTTTCACTTACTACATATTACAGCTCTGGACTTTATACCATCGAGCACTCTAAAATCCAAAAAGTTTTAATCTAAAACGTAACTAGACTTTTATCTATTAATTTTTTTATTTGTTATTTTTGTAACAATGTTGACCTAACTAAACTTTCATTAAATTCCTAATCCTTGACGTTTGGTTTGCAAGAATAAGTGAAAAAGAAATCAAATCTTAGTTTTGTTTTATGTATTAAACTTCTTTCATACAAATGAGTTTCGAGTATTTGTCATACCACAAACATGTTAAATAGAAATGATAATAATTGTAATGAATATGTTTTCAGGTGAGCTACAGGAAGAGAGAGAAAAGTTGGAGACGATTATCAAAATGCAAAAAGAAATAGCAGCGTTGCAACACAACCGACAAGAAGAACATGACCATGCAGTTGAAATGCTTTCCACATCAGTAACTCTTATTAAGGAACTTGTCGATGAAAACCGCAAATTATCTGCTTTAAAAGAAAGCAGTTCTGTAACTAAAAACGTTTCGATTAGTGCTCAGATTTCTGAACGAACAACACCTTTAGACTCCGCTAGTCCCAGCTCCCCATTTCCTTGTTTTTCTAGTTTAGAGGAAGACATAAGAAGTAAAGAAGATCTGAGGGAAGCGCTAAATGACTTGGTAAGATTTGCGTTTTTGGAACAACAGCACCAAAAGAACGAATCTGAAACAACTTCAGGAGCTTCTTCCGACATGGAATCTGAATTTGAAATCGAAAATCAACCATTCGCTGAAGAAAATGATAAATCTGTTGAACATGATGATGATTCGGGTGCTGAATCAACTGGCTGTACAACGTTAACAGTTTCAAGAAGACAGCTTGATCGCGCTTTAACGCAAGAACGGTTCAACCTAAGTAGAGTGTATTACACTGAGTACGAGGACTCGTTGAGAAAAGCATTGGCAAAGTTAAACAAAGCCAGGGAGCTGTCAAGTAGAAAAATGCAAAACACTGAAAAAAATCTAATTAATGGAATTGATGAGTTAATAGAAAGAGTCATTTTTGAAGTTAATCACGCCGAGGAACAGGAAGCATTATTAACGAAGCAAGATGAAGGTTCCAAAAAGAGTACAGAAAAGGTTTGTGTCGATCTGGGCGAATCTAGCACACATACTGAGGAAGAAACATCAATGGACGATGCTAAGGAAAGTGAAATGGAAAGAGAAGAGGAAAAGTTGCCTGTTGTAAGCAATTCATTATCGGTTGAAACACATGACAAGTGTGATGACAAAACTGCATCAAATAATCTCAATGAAACAAATGTTTCTTCAAAAGAGGAGAAAACATTTGATAACGTGAAGAAAGATGAAGATTCTAAAGAGTGTACAGAAAAGGATCGTAAAGATCTGGGTGAATCTAGCAAAAACATTGAGGACAAAACATCAATGGACGATACTAAGGAAAGTGAAATGGAAAGAGAAGAGGAAAAGTTGCCTGTTGTAAGCGATTCATTATCGGTTGAAACACATGACAAGTATGATGACAAAACTTCATCAAATAATCCCAATGAAACAAATGTTTCTTCAAAAGAGGAGAAAACATTTGATAATGTGAAGAAAGATGAAGATTCTAAAGAGTGTACAGAAAAGGATCGTAAAGATCTGGGCGAATCTAGCAAAAGCAATGCAGAGATATTACATCTTCAGCCAGAGGAAAAAACATCAGTGGACGATATTAAAGAAAGTGAATTTAAAAAGGAAGAGGAAAAGTTGCCTGTTGTAAGCGATTCGTTAATGGCTGAAACACTTGACAAGTGTGACGACAAAATTGCAACAAATAATCCGAATGAAACAAATGTTTCTTCAGGAGAGGAGAAAGTTTTTGATAACGTGAAAAATGCTTTAGAAAATGAACTAAAATTTATTTCTGATGGAAATGGAAAAGGAAAAAGCGAATTAAAGGTAGCAAGACCAAAAAATGAGAATCAAAAAGCACACAAAAAGAGTTTGGACCAACAAGTGCCTGTTGTTGAAAAAACATCACAGAGTGGAGCAAAAGATCAGACAGATATAGTAAGGCAGCAGGTAATGAGCGATTCCAGTGTTGCACCGATGGAGGAGAAATTAATGGAAACAAAGGAAGATCTTACAAAGACTGACCCAGACGATATTGTTAGTGCAGTTGCCGAAAGGAAAAACGGAGTAGAGGAAGCAATATCTAAGAAAATTAATAAGCAGAAAAACCAAACAGAATTTGGAAAGCAGGGAAACTCTTTGCATGATCCTTCGGGTGAGGAGAATGTTGTAGAAAGAAAACATCCTATTACAGAAAAATCATCACAGGATAGAACAAACGACCAGGTAGCAACAGAAAAGCGGAGTGATAAACACTCACCTAATGTTAAAATAGACGAAGATATGGATAATAAAGAAACTGTTTCAGGAAGCGAGCCAAACAGTACCGTTGATGGGGTTGATGATAAAAAAAAGATAGTACAGGAACCAATAAATATAAATATGAAGAAAAACGGTGATCTGGAGGATGGATTGCAAATCCCTGCAAAATGCAATAATTTTTCGGATGATAAGAATGCGAAATGGGAAGAAGAGAGTTTGAGTGAAAAAACGCCAGTTACAGAAAAATCTTTACAATTGAAAGCAATCGACCAGCCAATGGGAACAAAAGCGAATGGAAAATGTGCAGCGAAAGAAGATGAATTAGTGGACAAGAAAAAAGGCATTTCAGAAGGTGAAGCAGTAGATGGCGTTAGCGATGTTTCAGAAAGGTTAGACGAACAACAAGCTGAATGTAAACCAGAATCAGGCTCTTCGGAAGATAAGAATGTAATAGAAAAGGATGTCCAAAATAAAGCATTGAGCAAAGTCAGCTCGGAAGAACATGTTCTTTCTACAGGGACTGCGTTAGAAGATCAAAACAATGGCCTAGTAGCTCCAAACGAAAAGAAAAACGAAAAAGAAAAAGCTTTGGATAAAAAGAAAAATGACTTAGAAAGTGAACAAGAAATTGAAGAAATGGCAAAGCAAAATACGTTAAAAGAAAAGGAGGATAAAAATCGATTAAGGAAACTAAATAGTTATTTATCACCTGCTTTGGAGGAAAGGAATCTTGCAGGGCAAGATAACAGAGCAAATGAAAAGCAGATGTCAGTTGACGATAATATATTAGAAGATGAAACAGATGAACATATGGCCAAAATAGACCGGAAAAGATTACGCTCAACTAACGTCGCTTCAGAGGAAGATAAAGGTTTTCAAAACAGGAAAGATGGTTTTAAAGGTGACGGGGTAGAAGAGCAGATGAACGTAACCAAACTTGGCAATCTGGGGAGTTCTTTAGCTCCAGGAGACAAGAATGTTGCAGAAAGGGATATTAAAGATGAAAATGTAAACAATGAAAATGTCGAGCTTTTAAAGGAACTAAACCGGGATGATTTAGAGTCTTGTCTTAAATTTCTGCGTAACCTAGTTGGGAACAACTTTGTTGAGCAAATACCAGAACTGCAAGAAAAACGTGATGCTGAAGGGAAATCAAACAAGAACAAAAAACGTTTTGATGAAGATGAACTTGCTAAACTTCATCGTGAGAAGGAAAGCGTGAGTGGGGAGTTGAAAAACATAAACGAACAGTTGTCAAAACTTAAAGAATTTACTGATGACAAAATTACTCAAAAGGTCAAAGAAGTTGCAGAAAAAGAACTCGAGACCTTAAAAGCAATCGAAAAGTTAGAGGAAACCGTGAATATGTTAGAGAACAAAGACACCGTGGACTATTTGATTATAGAGAGAACAGAGCTCAAACATCAGCTGGACGATAGATCTGAACAAGTTCTCGAAAAAAAAGAAAGCTTAAGAGAGAATGGGACATTGGAAAAAGGCATGGTAGGACAGTTAATGCTCGAAGAAGATGAATTAAAGGAAAGAATGCAAGATAATGATATGTCGGTAAGGAAAATGGAGAAAGAACTAGATAAACTTTTGAATGAAAAAGAAACTGATATTTCCAGTTTTGAAGAAACGATAACTGAACTATCCGCCCAAGTTGAAGTTTTAAACGAAGTGGAAAGTGGAAAGTCGATTACTCTAACGAAACAAGAAACCGACTTTCTTCCCCTGTCAGTGTCGCAGGCAGTAAAAGAAAAACTTACATTTGAAGAAAAAGCCATAGAAGTCGATAAAAAAATAAAAGCTGCAGAGAAACAAATAGAAAGATACGAACGAATGATACAAAATCAAAATAAAAAATCTTTGCCTGTAAAACAGAGAATTCAAGGACTTAAAAACGCTCTGGAGAAAGAAAAAACAGTAATTGATACAACACAAGGAAATCAAATTTACAAGTCAGTGGACAAACCAGGAGAAAAAGCTGCCGGCTCAGATTACAAAGAGGAAGAAGAAGAAAATATTAAAATAGATCAAGAAAAAGCGATCAAAGAAAAATTAAAAAAACTACACAATAAGATTGAATCTCAGAAAACAAAAAGTTTGGCATTGACGACAAATGTGGACTTGGACGATCCAGAGTCTATCTTAGATGCTCGGCAAAAACTTCAGAAAGATGTTAATAATCTAGGAACTGAAATTTCAGAAATCACAAAAGTTAATGCTTGGGATAAATGTGAAGATTTATTGAGCATAGCAAGTTTAATTGAAAAAAGAGAAATGTTGGCTGGTGAAATACAAAGTTTAGAAAAGCAAATCGAAAGTATACGAGATACGGGAAACAAAGGTTTTGAAATGGAAGCAGAATTTCAAACAGCAGAAACGAATAAAATACTGGAACTTTTGAAACAAAAAGAGAAAGTTGAAAATCGTATAGAAAGAATAGAAAGCCAAATTTTTGAAGAACAAGATAATTTCTTAGATTCTTTAAGGCACAGAAATAAAGAAAACGTTTCTCCTAGTTCCAAGTCAACAACAGGTACATTACTTGCCAAAATAAAGAAACTTAACTCTGATCTTAAAATAACAAAAGCCGAACTTGAAGACTTGGAAGATGGGGGTTGCGGCCTTAAAGAAAATTTCAAAGCAGTTGAAAGTAAAACGATATCAAAAAAACTCTTGGAACACGAACTTGAAGATCTTCACAAAAAACTGCATGAAGAACCAAAACGATCTGCCGGAGCCCTGGCTAGTTTGATAGAAGAGAAAGAACAAGTTGAAGAAAAAATGGTACGTATTCTTGAGATGTTACAAAAGTCAAAACTATCACTTGAAAATAAAATCAGAGTTGACAAGAAATTACTTTCTCAGACACCTGCCAGTGTTGTAGCAGTACTTGATTTAAAAACATTGTATTTGGACAAAATGGAAGAAAATCGGAAGAATGAAAGCAATTCAGAAATAGATGCTCTTCAAGATGAGTTAAACCGTGTTTGTAATGAACTAAGAGATATTGAGATAACTATGAAAGAAAATGGTATGAAACTTGCAGATAGCCATCCCAGTGAAGAAGAAAAAGCTGTCGCAGGCTTAATAGAGTTAAAACAAGAAAAATATTCACAGAAAAGGGACATCGAGGATCGTATTAAAAGACGCAACTTCAATGACGAAACTTTGCAAGATCTGGATGAGGTAGCACGAACAAAATTCAAACAAGCAATGCTGCAAAATAAATTTAAGATTGCCTCAGACGAACGTACTATTGTTGACAAAGAAATCAAAGACAATTTAGAAAATATCAATGAAGCTGACTTTGATCCTGCTGTATTAGAGAGACTGGAAGATTTAGATGCATTAATGAAGAAACAAAAACATCTGGAAGATAAAATTCAGTCCCTCAATGACATTAGAAACTGCCTTATAGCACAGAATAATCTACAACGACAAATGCAAGGTATTCAAGAAGCAGACGACACGGGAAGTCAAGTTATTACTTCCCAAAATGAACTAGAAAGTTTACTTCAAATCGTAGCCGAAATAAAAAGTAGGGAAGGAAATCTAGAAGAAAAATTGTTAGACAAGTTGGAGGAAATTGAAAACCTTAAACAAGAGGAGAAAGTTAATCGCAAATGCATAAATGAAGTAGATTCAAAACTGAAGTTGATCAAAGAAGCTATGAAGACGTTGTTGGTTGATGTAGAAAAGGAGAAAGAACAACACCTGACGGCATTTAAGGGAAAAGAAATAGAAAATTTAAATCTAATCGACGATGTTGAAAAACAACAACAATCGCTTTTTTCAGAACTCAGCCGAGTCAATGAACTAATAAAACATCGAGAAGAAGCAAACGCAGAACAAATTAAAGCGGATGTTTATACGTTGAAAGACCTCCTTAAAGAAAAACAAACTCTTAGAGCCTATCTTGATGAAATTGAAAGGCAGCTAGAAGAATTATCAGCTAACATCTCTGCTAGCTCAGAGCAAGAGGAAAACAGTTTCAGGTATGTATAAGCACCGTCAAACATTTTTCAAAAAAATAGATAACAAGATGATAATGTTTTAAAGGTTGATAATTTTGAAAAAGATACAAAATTAGAAGTACTTTTATCTCAGTTCCAATTTAATTTCAAACGGCTGTAATTTGTATAAGCTGTAATTTTGTAAATGAAATTTGGAGATTTATACTGAATGGTTAGACAATGAGAGTGATTTTATGTATACAAAAAAGTTTTTAAAAGTTTTGTTAAAATTACTAAATTTAGGTTGTGGAAGGTTTTATGCATATACATTCTACTTCAACAAGAACTTTGTTAAGATCAACGATTTGTAATAGGTGAGTTTGTCAAAGCAGTTTTTCATGCTTAAAGACTTATTGTCTACGTGTTAATTAATTTACAGGGATGAAAAGATAAATAGAATAAAGGAAGAAAAAAGTAAGTTGGTGGAAAAACTGCAAGAGCTAAAACATCAGAGAAAGAAACTGCAGGTGGAAGTAGATAACGAAGAAGTTCAACAAACAGTGGACGAGTTAACTGAAGCTTCGAAAAAGCTGAAACAGCAAGAAAAACATTTGAATGCAATCTTGTTTAAAGAGTTAGGTCCTGCAAAGATCAATGAGCAGATATTAAAGGAACCAACAGAGGACGAACTACGATATTATAACAAAGTTCTGCAGAAATTAAGGATGCAGAATGGAACAATAATGGACCTGTTAAGGGAAGAAGAAACCCTTAAAGAAGCATATGCACACCAATTTAAAACTGCACAACAAACCGTCGAACAATTCAAATCTAGGGCAGATGAGACCCTTTTTAATTTTCTAACATTGAATGATTCAAAAGAACAAATAGTTGAGAGCTCTTGTAAAATCCCACAAGAAATAATTGACAATCTTAAAGACGAATTGACAGTGCTAGATGTTCTCCAAGAGCAAACCAGAGATATCCAGACACTGCAACAGCTCAACAGAAAACTCAATAATGACTTAAACGCGTTAAGAGAAACCCTTGGTGACGATATGACAGATGAGATTCTTGATTCGTCCGTATGTGACGGTGAAGGTACAACTACATTTGTTAGTGAAGCTGAAAAAGAGCATAAGATGAAAAGTGATATTCTTGAAGATCAAAGAGAGACTCTGGAAGGGTTAAAATGTAGACTTGGTACCGGCCTCTTTGAATTCTTATTACAGACTCAGTCAGAACATAATGCTGGCGGTGACCAGCCTGTTTTCGAAGCACAACTAGATCATGAGGATGGAACAGAAGACGGCAGAGTAATTGAAAGCGAAATAATGTCTACGCAAAATAAGGAAAATAACTTTCCTTACAATCTATCTCCAAAAGTGACATGTGATAAAGAGATGACTATTGAAGATCTTCTTCAGTCATACGAAACAGAGCTAAACACATTAAAACACAGGCTTAGAGAAGAGAATGAAACGCAAAATTCTGAAATCGAAGATAACTTACAAGAATTTAATATTGCACGTCAAAACATCCCACCAAAAAAAGCAGTAACTGCAGACGTTGTGGCAACAGAAAACGAATGCTTGAATAAAAACATTGAGGATTCCCTAGAAGAGCTCGATTGTGCAAGGAAAAAACTTGAAATGTTAAAGGAAAAGGTCGGTCCAGAGTTACTGATAGAAATCAGTACAATGGAAACAGATAGTGATGAGGCACCTTCTGTTAGAGCAGTAGAGTTAATGGCTAAAGAAGGAAAAACTCTCTCAGAAGTTCTTAACCTATATGAGAAAAAACTGGACAGTTATGAAAAACATTTAGACTGTGCAAGAACCTTGGAAGAACAAAGCGAAAACGACAGTTGTAAAAACAAATTGAATGAGGAATTAGCTGTTCATGCCAAATACGATTATGCGGAAGATGGAAAGCATGAAATGGCAGACGAGGACTTTGAATTGAAAGAACAAGTGAATCTTGCAAAACTAATCGAAAAAATTGGAGAGGATTTGGCTCAAAGACTTGTTGCTGGTGAAGAATACAATAAAACCAGCTGTCCCCTTAAAGCGTTAGAGCTGATGGACAAGAAAGGGAAAGCCTTGAAGGATATTATTGGAGAATATGAAGACGAACTGGCCGTTTTACAAACTGAAAACAAAATGTTGCACACAATTGCAGCAGCTGAAGAAGATGACGGAAAAGGTGTCAACGAAATGATACGTGAATACGAGAGCAAACTAACAGCGAATGAAAAGGAACACGAAACGTTACAAGCTAACTATAACAAGCTTGTGGAAAGGTTAGGGGAAGATTTAGCAAAGGTTCTTTCAGGAACAGAAAATCAGGAAGATATGGAGCATCTTTTGAATGCACTGCAAACAATGGAAGAAAATAAGAAAAATCTCTATGAAGTTGTTAAAAGTTACGAAGAAGAAATTGCACGACTAAGATCAAATATGAAAAAGGAAATGAACTCCAATGAAAATTTAGAAGGGCAACAAAAAATTGAAGATTTGGAGCGCAAGTTTAATTTATTGTCAGGAACACTTGGCAAAGAGTTAGAAGAAGACCTTCTAAGACTTGCTGCAGAAAACAATAGTTTCTCAAACAGGGAATACAGCACAAAGGCAGTCAGACTTGTTGCCCAAGAGAAAAAATCCTTGCTTGAAATTCTGAAACATTACGAAAGTGAAAAACAAGAACTTACAGAAAAAAGCGAGAAATTAAAAAAGGAACTGAATAATTATAGAAAACACCGTTTGCCAGAGTCGGACCTCGATGAAAAGCTTAAAAGAAAAGAGGAGCAGAAACAAGTGCTTGAGAAAAAAATTGGTGAAGAATTATTTCAGCAAATAATTGGCGAAGATGTAGAACATCAAGGTAAGCAAAGGTTGATGATCCTTCAACTTGCTGCTGAACAAGAAGTTCCGTTGGCTAAAGTGATAGCAGATTATGAAGATGATATTCGTAGGTTGACAAGAGAGAATGAAACTCTTCGACAAGCCCTTGCCACCGAAAGTCCTGACATGTCATCGGTCATAGACACCATTAACGGTTATGAACAGGAACTTGCTCAGATGAGAAGTAAAAACAAAAACCTTGAAAAGCTTGGAGAATGGGTAGGCATTGATTTGAAGGAAAAAATTATACAGTTTGAAAATTATCAGCCAGTAAAACAAAAATCTGAACTTCCTTCCAATTTGGCAACTGTAATGAGGGATGAAGCCAAAACTTTGGCTGAGGTAGTTTCTGAGTCTGAATTGATGCAAAGTAGAGAAGAAAACGACTTCTTAAAAGAGAACGAGAAAGATTGTGAGTTTCTTACTAACAAACCTGGCCGTGATTCAGCGAACATAACCTCGCGAAACCAACAAGCAAGCAGTAGTAGCGATGAAAGCTGTAATTTGAAGGGACAGGCACTTGAAAAAATGGAAGAAGAGCAAAAAACCGTAGCTGAAATATTAAACGGTTATGAGGAGGAAATAATACATCTTAATCTTCTTGCTGATGATTTTAAAACTGTGAGGACGAAAGCTGGGAAGGATTTGATAAATGATCTTTTAAAACTAAATGCCACTGAAAATGTTGAAGTTACGCCTTGTGTGAACGCGATATCGATACTGCAGCATAAAGTTGATAGCACACTTAAGGATGTGATTAGAGAATATGAAAGCGAAATTCAGTCGTTAGAAGAAGGCAAAACTCAATCTGAAAAATGGCTTTTAGAGGAGAAAGAAAAAACACAAAAACTTGAAAAGGATGTACAAAACCTACTGCAAGATATCGTTGACTTAAAAATGAGGCAACTCAAAACAGAAGATGATTTTTCAGATGAAAAAGGCCCAGAAGAGCACAGTCTGCTGGAACAAAATAAACGTCTTAAAGAGGAACTTGAACAAGAAAAACAAACTTCAAAAGCACTTTCAGAAAGCAAAGAAGAAATCCTAAGTGACTTAAAGACCGTTATAGCGGAAAACAAAAAGCTCAAAGAAGACAGAGGAAATGAGAGCGATCTACTGCAGCAAAATAAACGTCTTAAACATGAAATTGAACAAGAGAAAAATGCGTCAAAAACACTTTTAGAGAGTGAAAATAATACAGAGATCGTTGAAGGTGTAGGTGAAAATGATACACTAAAAGAAGAGAAAGAAAGGGGAAAAGATATACTACAAGAAACTAAACCTGAACATGAAAAACAGACTTCAAAAACTTCTTCAGAGAGCAATTATGAAGTCTCCGATAAATTAACAGCAGTTTTTGATGAAAATAAAGAGCTAAACGAGTATAAAGAAAACGAGAACGAGCTCCAACAAGAAAATAAACGTCTACAAAATGAGCTTGAACCAGAAAAGCAAACGTCAGAAGCTTTTTCAAAGAGCAAGGATGAAATCTCAAATAAATTAGAGACTGTTTTAACTGAGAATAAAGAGTTTAAAGAAGGTAGAGAAAACGAGAAAAAGGAAGATTTACTGCAAGAAAATATACGTCTTCAAAACGAGCTTAAACATGAAAGAGAGATATCTCAAGCACTTTCAAAGAGCATTTATGAAATCTCAGATAAATTAGAGAGCGTTTTAGTTGAGAATAGAAAGCTTAAAGAAGATAGAGAAAACACGAACATGAACGAGAATGATCTACTGCAACAAAATAGATGCCTGCAAAGTGAACTTGAACAAGAGAAACAGACTTCAAAAGCACTTTCAAAGAGCAATGATGAAATCTCAAGCGAGTTAAAAATAGTTTTAGATGAAAACAAAAAACTAAAAGAAGTAAAAGAAAGTATAGAAAACGAAAACGAGGACGATCTACTTCAGCAATATAAACGTCTCGAAGATGAGCTCCAACATGAAAAACAGTCGTCGAAAGCACTTTCAAAGAGCAAAGATGAAATGTCCAAGAAATTAGAAACTGTTTTGTCTGAAAATAAAGAGTTGAATCAAGGTAGAAAAAACGAAAACGATCTACTGCAAGCAATTAAACGTCTTCAAGATGAGCTTGAACAAGAGAAACGAATATCCAAAGTACTCTCGGAGAGTAAAGATGAAGTCACAAATGAGTTAGGGACAATTTTAGTTGAAAATAGTAGCTTAAAAGAAGGGGCAGAGAAAATCATAAAGGAAAAAGAGAAAAAATTAAGTGACCAAGAGGAAAATATTGAGTTTCTGAAAGCAGACAAAAAGCAATTAGAAGATGAACTGAGAAACTTTAAGAAGGAATTAGTGGAGAAAGACGAAAAATTAAAAGAAATGAATAAAAACTTAATGAATGCAAAAAGCAGAGAAATAGAAAATAGCGCTGAGATTGAAAATCTTAAAAAGGAGAGAGAGAATTATGAAGTAAGGCTTTCAGGACAGGATACTATAAACAAAGACTTGGAAAAGAACCTCAGTTATTGCCAGCAACAGCTCAGTCAATTAAATGACTTATACGAACAATCTAAAGCTGAAACCGCGAAACTAAAGAAGATAGCAGACGATGCTCGGTTATCGGAAAAACAGAAAAATGAGACACTGAAATGCCAGTTAGACGAAAACGAAGAAATGCTAAGAAAAACAATAAAAAATTATCAAGATAAATTTGCAATCTTAGAACAAGAAAAAGAAAAGAATGAAAATCAATTTAATAAGGAAATATCAAGTCTTTCTGATCAGCTGGAACTAGAAAAACAAACCTCAGAAAGACAAAAGAAAAATTTTGATGAGGCTTTGAATCGAGAAAGAGAACAGTGTAAAGAAAATCTTCAACTCGAATTTTCGCGAGAGAAAGAACGTTTAAAGAGTAAATTTGAGAACAGCATTAGAGACTACAAAGAAAGAGAAGAAGGGCTTCAAAATGCTCTTAAGGAACTAAAAGTAAACCATGAAGAGGAGAACAAAAAAATTAGTGCAGCGTTTCTGAAGGAAAAATCCTTTCTTCAAAATTCATTTATAGAGAAACTTACCGCAAAAGACGAAGAACGTCGAAAAGCGCTAGATAAACTGAAAATTGAAATGGAGATAAACTTTGAAAAGGAAAAACTTGAACATCTTAAAACATTTGAAAGAGAAAAAGAAGATGCAATAATTAATATAACAAAAGAAGTTTCAGCACAAAAATCTGAAATGGAAGCAGAATTTCAAGCAATGCTGACGCATATTACAAAAGAACATGAACGCGACATTGAATCGATTGAGAACGATTTAAAGTTAAATGCAGAAACATTTAAAGAAGAGAAACAAAACATTGTTTCTGAAATGGAAAGCGAAAAAGCGAGCCTCATTGCTGCCCACGATCAAGAAAGGGAACTCCTTGAAAATACAGTTCAAAGTTTGCTCAAAGAAATCGTGAAGTTGAAACAGCAAAGGAAAGAACTTAGGAATATCCACAGAAAAGAAAAAAATGAACTTGCAAAACTTTCCGAGCAAGAGAAGGCAGAAATGAAGACTAATTTCGATAAATGTAAAACAGATTTGATAGAAAGACTCCAGGAGGACTTTTCTTGTAACCTTTCTAATGAAGTTACTAAGCGTGAGGTTCTGATTGAAGATTTGAGAGAGGAGTTAAATTCAGCAATAGTTAAAATCAAGAATTTAGAAATTAAGCTCACCAAAAATGTAGCTCAAGAAGAAATCTCAAACCTGATTCCTAATTTAGAGACAGACCAAAAAGATGACGCTATAAAGCTCCGAGAGCGAACGGAACAAGAATATGAAGAAAAACTACAAAAGGAAAAGCGAAAATTTGAAGAAACAATGCAGGGTCTTCGAAAAGAAATCTATACTCTGCAGGAAAAGAGAATGCTAATCCAAGATCGTGTTTACAATCACGATTCCACTAATAGTGAACAGAAAATGATTGAAAAAGTTATTGCCAATTACAAAAAGGAACTTTTGAAAAAAATCGAAGATGAAATGTTGGAGAAAGTCACAAGAGAAAAGCGACCTCTAGAAGAATCCATTGCTGACTTACAACAAGAAAATGAAGATCTTAAACAACAGAAATGGGATCTAAAAAGTCAGCTCAGAAAGGAAAAATTGAAAATGGAAGAGGAATTTGAGAAGGAAAGGGAATATATAGAAAAGAGATTTGCTAAGGAAAAGGAGGATTTGAAATGCAAATATGAATCTCGAGTGCAAAACGAACAAGCTAAAAGAGCAATGGCGGAGAAAGTAAATCGTGCTACAAGTCCAGGGAATTCTCTCGTAAGTACTGTCATTAATATTCAACAAATCCTTAGCCTGAACCATAGTTGATCTGTAAAAGAGATTCCCTAGCAAGAAGGGTCCATGGGCTGCGTAAAGCCCTGTAACACGTTACTTGAATAGGTTATATTTTTATTATAATATAGCTGCGATATAACGCGCGCTCTTATTGGTTCAAATCTATGCTTTATTACACCGATAAAGTCATGGTT
>JANCMA020112646.1:0-14745 GCA_024336925.2 Zoanthus solanderi
ATTGTTATTATTATTATTATTATTATTATTATTATTATTATTATTATTATGGCATGGGATAAATTCTAACTAAAAATATTTTTTGTTTCAGACTGGTAGAAAGTCAAGAGGTTATATCAAGAATAAACTAAAGGTTGTTCATGGAAAAAGACCTATGAAAAAGGCCAAAAAGAAGTCAAAAGGCAAAAAGGGGAAGAAAAAGAACTAAAATGCATTACATACATTAAGAGAACTTCTGGTACACATCCCCATTTAAGGAAGGCTTTATGTTGTACAAGTCTAGATAACGAAGTTCTTTGCACTTTTTAGGTTGTGAAAAGTAACTCTGGATCATATGCAGCATACATAAAAGTTACATTATTTAGGAGACATCTGGCTCTAACGTTTATCTAATTTTGGGCTAGGTTTTTGCATTTTCCTCTATCATTGTTTAACTCATTCCAGAAAATCTTAGTTTCATAATTACAGCAAGTATTGCAGCAGTAGTTTTCAACAAGTGCTAGATTGGTAATTAAGCACATATGTTTAATATTTTTTCAGTTTGACCATAAAGAATGACATTTTTTTAAAGTTGTTTCTGGATGGACCTAGCATGGACAATTGAATTTCAGATGCTTAGATTTAATTTATAAAATTGGTCTTGGTATAGAGTGTAATACAATGTAAGTGACTTCAGATCATATTTAAAATTCTCTCAAAAATGAAAGAGATTTTAGATTTTGATCAATTTTGGTGTAAACTGTCTATCTATCTATTTATTTTAAAGTTCCTGTATCGCTTATTTTTTTATCATTTAGATGAAAAGTAGAACCCTTTAGTAATACTAAATTTCAAAACTTAAACAGTTTTTCGCAGTTCCTGTTACGTTTTTTTGAGTTTGGAAACATGCAAACAAGACAGGTTTGGGACAGCTGTCATTTTTGACCGAGTATTCATTCCATTATGAAGTCCTGGTGTGATGACGTAGAAGAAGGTACTTGTGCAGCTTCCGGTTGAATGGTAACACTGTCAACACAACAATTTCTTCGTTTACGGTTTAAAACACAGCGAAAAACAGAGAAATGTCACGTTTTTCCTTTTAAAACACTAATGACAGCGAAGGAAGTCTTACTGCTGCTACGCCACAGGTACCAGTCCCAGGTCGCTCATAAAAGCGTACTTAGATGGGGAAATTTTCTTTGGTTTTTCGAATTCTGTGTTCCTAAATAACAATACTTTTAGTCCAAAAGATAAAAAAAAGCGATAAAGGGACTTTAAGACTGAGTGTGTATAGCAGTGTAAACAACGAGGTTATGAATGATCGTCTCGGTTAGGATAATTGAGAATGAGTTTGTACCGCAGTGTAAACAATGACGTTATGAATCATCGTCGCAGTTATGATTACTAAGACTGAGTTTGTTCCGCAGTATAAAAAATGACGTTATGAAAGATCGTTGCAGTTATGTCGCCAGTTTTAACAATTGTTGAAATGAGGTCTAAAGACAACGTTCAGACTTTTTTGGGATTAACTTCTGCTAGTGTTGTAAATTTTCCACAGACTTCAATTGAGGTGGCTTAATGGCATCTTACCAAGTTAAACTTGTTGCTATCCATCGAACAAACCTTGCCTTAATAACAATGCAATCCTTAAAACCTTTGCAGAATATAATTATTCGTACCTTTGGAAACGAGGAAAAAATTGATGCCAACATTTCTAGAGCTGACTCCCGTCCTGTTTCATGTTCATATCTGGGAAGGAATAAAACGACTTAAAAGTTAAAACTTCATCAGAAGGTTATGCCTTCTCATGCGACCTTTTGACTGCGTAAAGATGTTTTTAAGGTTTAATGAAAATATTCAACGTATATGCTACTTTTTACACTCTCTTCATAACCAAAACGAAATAAGTGTTCTAAAACTTCATGAATATGGAACACTAGACCCTTCAAAACCTTGTCTTGCCTTATTAATATCTAAGAATGTGTTTACATGCTACGAAACAACGAAATAACTTTATCGTCATTCTACTTACTCCAACTGAGAAATGAAAAATTCGAGATGTCTCTCGAGTTTTTTCCCAAGCGGGTAATCTAACAAGTACTGCATCATGACCTGGTATGGAGAAGAATAACGAATGTCAAATAATCAAATACTCCATCAATTCATCAAAAATTAAATTAATCCATCGATCAATAAGTCAATCAACATCATCAACCAACCAATCTACCAATTCATCAACCAATCAATCATTAACACAACCATCAATCACAACATCATTTAATAAACCAACTAATCAACCATTAAACCAAACAATTAATCAATCAATCAATAAAGCAACCAATCAATCAATAAATCAATTTTAATTACCAATAAAGCAACCGATAATTTACTGAACTAATTAACTAATCAATAAAGCAACCCATCAATCAATAAAGCAACCAATAAACCAATCAATAAAGCAACCAATCAGCCAATAAACCAATTATAAATAAATTAATTAACAAATCAAACAATAAAAAAATTAATTATAAAGCAACTAATCAATCAATAAACTAACCAATCAATCAATAAACCAGTTAATAAAGCAACAAATCAATCAATTAATAAGCCAACTACTCAATAAGTCAATGGTATGAAGAAGAACAAGGTAAGTCAAATATTAAATGATAATCTTCAGGCAATAAACCAACCAACTAACCAACAAACTATCCAATAATCCAAACAAGTCTATCAGTCAATAATTCAGTCACTAAATGAATCAGTCAGTCAGTTGATTAATCAATTACACAAACAATGAATCAACTATTTAATTCATCAAACAACTTACCATTAAGCCATCAGCAATTCACCGACTTAATTAGTGAAGCAAACAATCATTTATTTACTCATTAAGGTAATCCTTGCTAGCAATAGTGTTAGAAGTATCGGCAAAAAGTGACTAGTCGAAACAAAGTTACAAATCATAAATCATTAATTCCGTCCTATTTAGTTTACTTCCTGATTCTTTCTTCCTTGTTAAGTTTTATTATACCAAAAAAATCTAAACAATAACTTCTGAAATATAACAACATTTTAAAACAAAAACAAATTGCTAACCAATTATCCGTTTAACAAACAAAGTAGCAAAATATTCTCACTTACTTGTCTACACTGGAGAAGGACAGTCGGGGACGAACCCGTGATAGAGAGCTGCGCTACTTTCATCATGACGTCACTAATTTCTGGAGTGACCAACTTGCGTGACAGAATAGCCTGTAATGTAGCAAATGAGTGCCAGATAATTGATAACTTATTTTCTGTTGTAGCTTATTCTTCACTGTAATTGGTTGACCGAAAAAAGGGCAAAAACAGACTCAAAAGAGTGCGACTCATCGTGTTGCTCAAATTGCGAAAATCACGAGAGATCCCAAGATGCATGATAACTGATTGGTGGTTGTAGTCTTTTTCTGTACAGTGACTGGTTGATGAAAGAGAGCAACTACTACAGACTCAAAAGACTAAGACTCACCATGTTGTTCAACTTGCAAGAATGACTAGTGATCCCAGGATAGTTATAATTAAAGAAGCAATTACTGTTAATCCAATATAATGAATATATCGCAGTTACAAACAATTTAATAAACAATTTTTAGGATCGTATAAACTTCTATATTCATAAAAAATGAGTGACATTTTTACCTTAAGTAACGGAAATGCAGCAGCCTGTTTAGTGTAATCATGAATGTCTTCTTCTACAAAGCTTAACAAAACCTACACGAAATATAAATGTGAGTGAACTGAATACTTAGCCAGACGACAAAGGATTAAAAGTTCTTGCATCAACAGTAAAGTATGTAAAAGGTTTTTCAGAGTAATTTGAATAACATAAATAATAATAATAATGATAATAATAATAATACGAATTAAGGACGATTTTTTTAAAGTTTTTAAAATAAAGATTAACGCTGAAATACGACTTTTCGACATCGTCCGACGTCATTATCAAGTAAATTTTTAATTCCAAGAGAGTATAATATATATACAAGAGTATGTAAATTACATTATATTGTAAGCTTATTTTCTCACTGATACCGTCCCACAATTGTGTCTAGCCGAGTGGTGTTGGCAACGCGTATGGCATCTTCATAGCTCATCTCCAGGAACAGGACGCGTAATGCTCTCTTCTGTTCTCTCTCTATCTTGTCCTTCAGATAAACTGGCAAGCTAGTAGACTAGGTGACGCACGCGTATTCGAGTACGGAGCGAACCAGGGCATAGTAGATATTCATGAGTATGTAGAGGCATTTAGATGCTTTCGAGATGATCTCACGCACGTGATCGTTCTATTTAAGGGTGTCGCAGATGGTAACTTCTATGCTCTGAGGACCCTAAGTGCGCACTGAAAGTTGGTTCGCTGTAGTGTTCACTCAAATTGGTCGGAATACGATCCAATATGCTGTTGCCCTGAGTGGGCTTCTGAACTTCTTGCTTTAGGTTGTGATTAGCTAATATGTCTGTAATGTCTTGGGTATTAAAATTGCCTAGAAGCACCACACAACAGACCGGGTAGGCAGCCCTAATGGAGTCTAGTGTAACTATGATGTGTGTTGTGCAATCTCTCTGAACCTGCACAGGGGCCTCAGGAAAATATACCACCCGACATATGATACTGGACAGCGGGCAGGGCAGATGATGAGGGCGTAACCACAACCACATGCATTCCTGTTCAGGAGACTCCATATTAGGGGACTTCTGAAGACACAAACGCGCACACACCTCCACCCTTTCAATCGCGGCGGTCCAGTTTTACGAGGTTGTAGCCTGGGATGCTAAGAAGGTTGCTGTTGACATGATCATGCAGCCAGGACTCTGTGATAATGGCGATATCCACGTGAACCGTGTACAGCTGAGCAGTTAATTCGTCTAATTTTTTCCTGACGCATCTTGCATTGGCCATATAGAAGCTGGGTAAGCTGTAATTGGAGTGCTTCGGACGAGTAATCTTGGTTGAATTGATCACTTTCACGGTTGAGGGGCGTGATCCTGACTGGTATTGATCGTGCGTTCTCTTCTATTGATTGCGAAGCAATGCCGGGTCAGCTACGTGAATTAGCATAATCACCAGTAGAAAGAAAAACACAGTTTTTTAAAATTCTTAATTTTGCAGCATTTTAGTTATTGCTAAAGCCGTTCCTACTTTGTCGAGGTCTTGAAATGACAGAGATAGGCATGGAACTTGTGTTCGTCTTCGGAGAGTGAAAGATACCCACGTTCTGGAGCCGATATTTTAATTCGGGACATGGGGAACTGAAGCCGCTAACAGAGACAGCGTAATTGCGTGATAATGATGGAGAATACGAAATGTTCGATCGAATGCGGTCAGCAGTCCTTTGCTGGTCTTGAAATAAATTGAAAGTCGCCACTACGAAGGATGTTTTCTTGGCCAAACGGCCACAGAACAAACACTGTCTCTGGCAAGCACAGCACGACAGGCCCATGTTTAGATGACTTCTTGACGGCGAGTTTAAATCGATGTTTTCGGCGGATTTTGACCAAATCCCACCTGTAAGATGGTATAGCCAGTGAGCAGGTGTCCTTAGACGAATTGTAGTTCAAATTGGTGGACTTAAACTCCGCTAGACAAGCTAGGAGAGTTAAAAACGAGAAGAACTTAATGGTGGAGCGTGTGTCCGCCATTAGGTCCCAGTCCCAGTCTAATCAAAGATTAGACGGTGCTGCCACTCTGAAGACAAGTATAACATAGCTAAAAATGCCAAAGACATGTTGTTTTAAAGTAAACCTATTGACGTAATGTGTGCAAAGGGTTCTGCTCCTTTACAAGGACACACGACCCCATACATGGATTTCTTTGTGAAATGAACAAAATATATTGATGGTCTTCAATAAAATCCCAACATTCTACAATCTTTGCCAAAAACCTTGAACCGATAGCCATGTTTTGAAGGGCTAAAACTAGAACCAGTTATTACCAAAAATACCCCCCCCCCTCCCCCTCTCAATGTTGTTGATAGTAAAAATGAATTATCCTTCGAATGTTTTTGCCCATCCCTTGGAGGTTGTAAATATCTAACAATATTGACTAGGGGGGAGGGGCGACTCTATATTTTCAAGGCTCCCTAAGATAATCAGAAAGGTTTGCTTTTGCTCGATCGGTTCAAATCTTTTTGGCAAAGATTGTAGACTTTGATAATGCTGAATTGACTATATTATATTAATAGTAGCTCTGGGGGAGTAGTTTGCCAGTCTATGCGCCGATGATCTTGTATTATACTGCTATGCATCCCAATAACAATATCAACTTTGAAAGACTCGCAGAAAAGACAAAAGTGAAAAAAGGAAGAAAAAAATCCAAAAAATTTGAAATACCTGCAGATGTTTTTCTGACACAGTGTACTCCTTGAAATCTCGAATGATCGCCGTCATAGTCTGAAACAGCAAAAGCAACAGTTATTACGTATAAAAAACAACACTTTATGAGCTCACATTCAACACATAGGGCGAAATGTCGATGTTGCTTTCTGGTTGTCACAACGATCACAGATTACGTAGGTTTTGAAGACCTTCATTTAGCTGTCAAGTCATCTTTTGCACGTAAAGAGATTAAACTTCATATAAATCATCGCTTCATGAGTCAAAATATCAAACCTGAGAAAAAAACACCGGTAACCCCAACCCTAACCGTAACCGTAACTTAGGCGAAAAACCGCTGAATGACTCATAGCTTGACTTATGACTCATTGACGCATAAAAACAACTTCTCACACGTAAGTAGTTACTTTAATTGTTGGAGAAAAGAGCTTAATGTTTTTGCATGAAACCTAAATATATAAATAACGGATTGTTCTGAGCCCAACCAGCAGTGCTGACAGAAATACAAGAAAAAAACATGCGTCTAGGATTTGTGTTATGTTTATAGCAATGTTAGACACAATAGGTATTGTATTATTCACAATCCTGAGTACAACTGTATCAAAACAAAGTTTGTTTTACCTTGAAACCTATCAAAACCATCTCAAAGTTCTCGCCAACTTTAGCACCAGCTCTCGCGTAACTTTTGAGCAACTTGAAAAGGTTTTTTGCTACCACTGGAACAAACTCCTTCAATCCCGGGAGAGGAATTTTGATGATCAAACACAGACAGCGAAGAGCCAAAGTCAAAACCTGTATGTTGGAACAAATTATGAGCATTGTATTTTTAGTGTACATTGTGTCTTGTCACACAGATTATTCATTATCTTTTTAGCATAAACCGTATCAAAACACAAAATTGTCCGAACAGTGAGACGAGTTAATCCCTCATGATGAACTAACCTTGGTGTGGTTTGCGTTGATGCACTCCGCCAGGATTGGCACGAATGGATCCAGCATCTGCTGTGTTTCTTTATCATTACCAGTCAACTTACCACGCTTCAGAGCTTGATGTAAGAGCTACGAATGAGACATTTCGAGAACAGACACTTTCAACAACAATAGCTTTTAATCACACACTTTTTTTTTAAAAGAATCTAGATTATCAGAATGACGGAGCTAAGATATGGGAAGTTTTAAGAATTTTATAAAGTGTCTATATGGCCAAAAAAAATTTTCGGTTTTGGTATTTCTAGAATGCTTAGATGAGTATTCTAAAGAACATTCCGATTCCTTCATATTTTTGCCACAAAATCGTGCTTTAAAGTACCCGCGTCGGCTACGCCCAGCTAAGATGACCGGGAGTTGCTAAGTCTGGGTCCAGAACAGGCCATGACGTCACTTCATGGATCGTCGACTCTTCATTTCAGTGTTTCATTGTTTTTCCATACAAAATCAATCATTTTTTGGTGAAAAATAACCCGGAAAACGAGGGAGTTTGTATGAAATATAATGAAACATTGAAATAAACTGGCAGGGAGGGTAGACGATTCCAGACTTAGCAATTCCCGATCATCTTTATTGGGCGTGGCCGGCGCGGCAACTTTAAAGCTCAATTTTGTGGCGAAGACGTGACGGAATCGAAAAAATTTTTTAAAAGACTCTTCTATGCATTCTAGAGATACAAAAACCGAAAAATACATTTTGGCCATATAGACACTTTAAGAATCATACTGAGACTCAATCACTCGACCCGCACAAAAAAAGTTTTAATTACATTTTTTATTTTAAAGCTAGCTTTTATGGAAATCTTAATATAAATGTGTTTTGATTGATCAGAAGTGACTAACAATACTAGACTATAGCTTTTAGTTCTTCCTCGTGCAGAACATATTTTTCTTGCATTGTAAGGAATTATTTCAGCCATCCTCGATTTAGTCAAGTATAAAATCATTTCATTTTACATGCACTTCTGGTTTCACTGCTTCAACAAAACGAGGACCTATTTTGAAACTACGTCTATTATTTAAGAATTATTTTTTAGAATTATATAAGGCTCAAAATGTCAGAATGGCGAGGCTCGGTAAAACAGTGTATTACAGAGTTGCCTTTATTTGCTGGATGTGAAATTCAACAACTTATCCAGGACTTTCCAGAATCTTTTCAAGTAAATCTAGGACCTTCTCTATCACCTAAAACCTTGATACTTACCCATTTCATAAATAATTCGGTCAACAGGACACACTATACTAGCAAGATTTACTATTCGAATTTATTGAGTTGGCTGAATCCTAACAATGAAAAACAACCAATGACAGATTG
The DNA here is from genome assembly GCA_024336925.2 of Zoanthus solanderi. Taxonomy (NCBI): domain Eukaryota; kingdom Metazoa; phylum Cnidaria; class Anthozoa; order Zoantharia; family Zoanthidae; genus Zoanthus; species Zoanthus solanderi. Next base: position 8,650 of record JANCMA020112646.1, read on the forward strand.
CTTTAGAAGAATTGCTTCTGGGTGAAAATCAAGAATCGCATAATGTCGTTTTTGTTTTAGAGTTATGTGAAATCAAAACTATTTGAACAAAAAGCTTATTTTTATTACTTGTTGAAGCTAAGAAAAAAAAATTGCTCATTCCAGGAATTTCAAGAACCATGAACCAAATTCAAAAACTTTCCAGGGCCTGGAATTTTTTTTCCATTTCCAGGATTTTCCAGGATTCTCAAGGAACGTGGCAACCCAGTATTAACTGGGTCAGAGTTTGGCTGGTAAGACGGCACCATGATTTCAGGTAATGCTATGCTGTTTAGACCAAGTTCCTTTAAACTTAAATTCAATATTTTGCTTATAGTAAAGCTGAGCAGTAAATAGGAGGGCTCCGTAAATAAAACCAAGAATTAAGGTACCAAAAGCAGATTCAAAAAGTAGAAGGGTCAACCTGAAATCACCCATCCAACACAAGGAATTGCACAGACCAAGCAGCGACTTGTAAAACAAAAAGGAAACGCCATCTTGACACGAGAGGACGGGTATATACACACATTTACTATTATTCAGAATTTGCGATGAGATAGTATAATTCAATTCATACCATATTCATACTAACTCAATCTGATAATTTTTCATTTTCGCTCCGAATTAAGCTTATTAACAGCAATAAAACGACAAAGCTATTTTGGTGGCATTGGTACTGGAAACAGCATCTTTTTTGTGCTTGTGCCCTTCAGGCCATAAACACTTTAAAACATTTATAGAAACGTGTTGGGAGATGATCTCTTTCCTCAGTTTTAAAGAGTATCTCCGAAAGGATTTTACAATTTTTCTAAAAGATTTTTAGACCTGAATGGCACAAACCAAACCAAACCAAAAGGATATCTTCCACAGTCTACAAAGATATTTTAAATCTTGTAAAAGAATCATAAGGATATGGCAACTGGGCTGTTTGATAGAAATAAATATTTTACATATTTAAGTGGCTGCCCTTTCTTCTTTCCCTGAGGCTTATGCAAACTCACTCAGCGGCTCAGATCTTAGCATGAATGTCACCTTTGCAAAGGAGGAAAACCGAAGTATCCAGAGAAAAATCCTTGGCGGCAGACTGACATCCAGAAATCTCACCCCAATTGAGTCAAAGCCTCGATCCCAGGTTGTAAAGGTAGGAGGGGCGATTGATGACCACTACGCCAACCTAACTTCCCTAATAGCCAAATTTATGAAAATTCCAATAATAATGACACATTTTCATGACATAATACAATCATACTATTAACGCAGCCTGTTTTCAGGTTCATGTACAAAATATCAAGTTTAAACGTGCTTTTGCTCTGGACAAGCATCAAGAATGTGTATTTTTCATGCCAATGTAAGCAAATAAAAATTAATATGGTTTTATTAACAATGATGTTGGAAAGACTCCACCAAACTTGCAAGCCAAGACTTACCTGCAACCCAAACTCAACCACAACATGGGAGTTAGTCTTTGAACTAGCAGCAGGTGTTCTGCTTCCACGACCCGGATCCTTGGGTAGCAGGTGGGTGTCCGAGGGCTGTAATCGAGGGTCTGCTTTTTCACAAACTACTTTCTTTTCCCTTAGAAACGACAATAATGATGTCATAAGTATGATTTCTTTATTTAGCATTGCATAACAGAGTCACTGATTCATGCTACTGGATAAGCATAGTCGATACAAAAAACTAACTTTGATGTGCTTTAAAAACTGCCATTTTACCATCAGTTGTGTACTGTAATACAGATTCACTCCACATGTCTAAAAAGCGTGGGGGTATTCTTCTTTTGCTCTTAAGTGAAATACCCACTCTCTTGCCTCAACATTACCCCTCCCCCCTAGCTGCATAACAAAAAGGAAAGACAGAAACTGGACTTAGTAAGTTTCAAATGTTAAACGCAGTCAAGTCTGCTAATTTTACTAAAAATATGATAAAACAAAAAAAAACTTAAAATAAAGACCGCATAGGCAAGAAAATAACCAGAGCAAGATTTACTGTAAAATGCCGTTGTCTGGTTGGCCTAATTGGTAAGGTGCCAGTACATCGTGCGGGAGGCTCGGGTTCGATTCCCAGCCGGACCAACACTCAGGGTCTTATAATAATTGAGGAGACGGTGCTGCCTTTGCTCTAAAATCTGCAAATGGTTAGACCTTTGCGTCTTCTCGGATAAGGGCGTTAAACTGTAGGCCCTCAGAAACGTGTGTATTTGTGTGTGTGCCTGTTGTGTGAAATGTTTCCGTCCACCTTAGAGTGGTAAATATGGTGTCACAATTAGTAGGCCTTTGGCCAGCTAAATATATGACTTGACACCTAAATAAAATTATTATTATGCGTGATAAAAGTCTTACGTTATTTTCTGGTTCATCAAGGGCAGTCTCTCGCTGATTAGCCCATGGATAAATATAAGTAATGTCGTCGGCGTGACATTCGGATTACACTGCAGACCCACACCTATTCGTTTGAATACTTCCTCGACACGGCGAAACACTTTGTGGCTCTGTGTACCGTCCAACACCTAAAGTTACAAGATAGCAGAAAGAAAGTATGATTTCTATGTACGAGCAAGACATCACCCTTCAGATAAGATTCACGGGAAAAAAGGAGCTAACCTCTTTTAGGGGTGACACAAATACCACTAATGATGTGGATCCAACAAGCCGAGCCATGATCTCGAAAGAATCCAAACTACGACACGACTTCGCTTCAGGTAGTTTGTTAGCAATCTTCTCCACCTCACGTTCACTCGCAACTTCACCAAAAAGATCTACAATGAGAACCTACAACGAAGAAATATTTTTAAAGATTATCCGTTCTCTAATAATAATAAACTATATTTAACTCCACCAAGGTGGTTATGTTTTTGGCAGGGTTGGTTTGTTTGTGGATTTGTTACCAACATAACTCAGAAACTTATAGACAGATTTTTATGAGATCTCGTAAATGGTACAAAGAAGAACTGATTAAATTTTTAGGGTGATCCATATAGCAGTCTGGATCCAGATACTTTTTAAAGGATACTTTTGCATTGCGAGATATTTTCAACTTATGTATATATAATTCTATAATAAATAATCAGATCGATTAATACAGACAATAGGTCACTGGCTTGAGTGAAAGAGGATATTGACAAACTGTCCACTTACAATTAAGCTAGCAATTTTATAATTGTTTCCATATTTTCATGTCTACATGTATTTTGTTTTTCACAACACCGAATTGTCACGTTCAGTCGCACAACTTAGAACAATCAGAATTCTGACATCAATGTGGCAGTTTGATATATCATTCCACAATAGAAAGTGTCTATAAAATAAATATAGGACTACATTGTTGCATGGGAATCCCAATATGCCTGGTGGAAGTCTGCACTCTCAGAGTGCTTTTCTAGTTATTTGTTTATTTGGCAAGGACGCTCTTCCTAGAGGCCCTAAAATAAATACAATTTACAAAAGTTTATAATAAAAACAAGAATTTACAGAGATACAAAAAAATATATATTCTCAAGTTCTCTCCTAACACTAACCCTGATCTATATACAGTTGTATTGTACAAAATTTTAAGAAGGATTTATTGAATAGTAAATCCTTCTTAAAGACGTTGGTAAGGAATTGTAGAATTTGATGACTGAATATTTAAAAGATCGCTTTAAATAATTTGTTTGTGGTTTCGGTAGTATTTACGTATTACGTCTCCTGTTATAGTACTATCTATTATAGTGTCACAGAAGCCTTTGTCTTTACCGTCCTTTCATTAAACAACATAATAGCTATGTGACGTTGCCTTCTCTGTAGGAGTGGTGTCAATCCTAGATTGTCTAAGGCTACCGAGGATAGTATCGTGGTTTCTAACACAGACTTATTGAAAAGTGGTGCAATGCAGAATCTTATTTTTGTTTCTTAGAAAAAGAGCGAAAACAAAAAGGAGGGAGAGTACAAACAGGAGAACACATGGGGAAGAAAGACAATGAAAACAAATCAAAACCAATTTCAATGATAAACCTAAAGGTTCAAATGTGAAACTATATTTCGTTCACAAGTTTGTTTGTGGAATCCTACGATTTCAAGTCTCTGGCACAGCAAAAAATAGCATGAAACGTTTTTGTTTGACAGGCTTCTCCAATACTTCAAGTCCAAACATATGTTAATTTATTACATATATATTAGTGTTTTACTGTAAAATATGCCACTCGTAGATTTCATATGAAACTGTATCCGAGATACGAGTGACATATTTTCCATATCCTCACTGGTGAAGATATCGCTGACGTCATTTCTTTGTTTTCCCTTTGTTGTTCGTCTATTTTTTTTTTATTTTCGAAGCACTCATATCTTATAATAAAAAGAAAATTACACGGTGGCGTGAACATATGAAGTTTTTCCACGTTTTTTCCACTCGAAGATAAACTTCGTATGTTCACGCCACCGTGTAATATCCTGTATATACTAAATGTCACAGCCAACCAATTATAGACGTTTTCCTGATGTTTTCCCACAGACTCTGGACTGGTTGTATACTCTAATTTTCATTCATTAAACCTTAGCTTCATAATATTTAAGCTAAAAACTTTCATAAATCTAAGACCTCCATATCCCTAACAACAATTTCAATAAAAATCAATGAAGTTTTACTTATTGGATTTTTAGATTTTTTCCAGTCTTCAAACACGTCTTGCAGTTCTATCGAAGTACAAACCTTAATAAACATTTGGCGTACCTCAACAATACTCTCAAGGCAATAATCTAACTCCCCGGGTGAGGTGCCATCTCTTAGCTTTTCTAGCAGCGAATGTAGTGTAAAGCTTAACACGTGGAGCTGCAACAAACAGGGATATTATGGGATGAAGTCATGACGTAACTACTGAATAGTTTATTAAGAAAGAGCATAATGAGGAACTCAAACAACTCGAGATTGACAAACATACAAGGCATAGCAGTTGCTTGCGTCAGCTTGTTGCCATAGAAATTGAAAGTGTTTAGAAAAGCAAAGTGTAACTAATTTCATTTCTTTCTTCTATCAATAAAATATTCATAATTTAACTTTTAAATTTTTGGATTTGAATTAAGAAAACAGGTTTGCGCTGCGTACATGTTGCATGCCATCATTGAAACTTAGGGAAGATAGGCTACAAGTTAGTTTGACAAGGACCGTGCTTAAATCTATTGAAGCAATACAGTTTTTGACCGGAGAGATCTAACAACTTGGATAGAAAGGTTTAATTTTTGACTGAATACTACTGAATAAGATTTATTTTAGACAATGGCTATTGTAGAAAAAATTCCAGTAGAGTTAACTAAATTCACAATCCAATCAGAAATTATTACCATAACAGATGTCAAGCTTGACATTAGTTGTGTAAAGTGTGACCACTTGCTGCTAACAGATGGAAAGAGTGAAAAATGCAACATGTTTCTAAGACCAAAAATTGATTTAGAATGTACAGGACAAAAATGGTGGAAATATGTTTTTGATATTCAAAGACAATGCAATCATAAAAATTGCATCAATAGCCACAGGTTCCTGCAGCTCGGGAGGCAACTAACTCAAGACCTTTTTAAAACTTTTTAAGGTGGTATCCCCATCTTAGGTCTCGCTTTTGAAGCTTAAGTAAAATGTATTTTTTTTTATCCTGGTAAGTTTTAATAAAATAAAACCTGATTTGGGCAATGAGAAAGTGCCAACAATTGCCACTGAGAGTTGAATGCTACGTCTGCCATGTTGGCCGCCATGTTTGAGAAAACGCTGTTTTTTGCGTCAGCGGTTGTCTATATTTCCACGTACAACGCAGGTCAAATTCGCAACCCCTCACAGAGTGAGTATGTGACTATGACAGATTTGCGCAAATTTTGCAGCTCGCTTCATGTGGATCGCAAAACGAAAGTGGTATGATACCAAAGATTGATCAGATTTAAACCAAATTTGTAGGACTTCTTCATTAGGAATAAAAGAAACTTTTTGTCGGAAGTCAGATTTTGAAACAGCTTTTAGGATTAGATATGGCGTTGGGAAATAAAGGCTGATGTTCAATAATTCGCTAATCAATAACTCGCGAATGAAAATGTTTTTGACTCAGGCTTCCGATAGAAA
>JANCMA020112751.1:0-14742 GCA_024336925.2 Zoanthus solanderi
TACTGGAAAGAAAATCGACCCTCGGGTCACCCGAGACCCGCCACCCGATACCCGAGGGTCTTGGTATGTTACCTCTGCACGGTACTGTAATGAAAAATACAGATGTTGGCAAGAGGAGATGGACCACGGGAGCTGTGTTTTGCTGATGGCTTGGTATTGACAACAGAATCAAAAGAAGAAGAGACAGCTGTCATGTTTAACAGGTGGAAGAAAGGGATGGAGCAGAGAGGACTGAAAATAAACATGGACAAGACAAAATCTATGATGACATGAAATAAAGCTTAGAGAGAGGATTCAGTCAGAAAGATGGCCATGTGGATGCTGTGGAAGAGGGATGGGAGCAAACTATGTGTTGTGTACTGAGTGTAATAAAATGGTGTCACAAACAATGCTCATGTCGGAGAAATCTCCAAGGGGTGTAGTTCTTGTATGTACAAAATGTATGAGAGGGGGAGGGTGGTGATGGCGATGGAGAAGATGAGGGTCCTGGGTTGGTAGTAAATAGAAGCAGAACAGTTTTGCTACTTGGGAGATACTGTATGCTGGACTGTAAAGCAGAAGTGGAGAGAACAGTACAAGCAAGAGTAGAAGCTGCACGGAGAAGATGGAAAGAAAAAGCCAGTTTACTGGTGAACTGCAGCATGTAGGAGTAACGACTGGAGGAAGGGTATATGAAGCTTGGGTGAGATCTGCTTTTCTGTGAGTAACTGAAACATGGGCACTGACAATCAGACTGATGGATGTTCGATGCAGATGTTAAGATGAGGCAGAGATGGCTGAGATGGTCTGGACATGTGAAAAGGGCAGAAGGGTTGTACTGGGTGAGGTAGGGGAGGTGAGAGTTGAGGAAAAGGAAGGCCAAGTAAAGGTGGAGTGAGTGTGTGAAGAAGGATATGAACTTGTTGGGAGCATTGTAGGACCATGTGGCACAGGATTGGAGGATGTGTAAAGCAGTCATTGCCCATCCTAACCCATCCTAGATGGGAAAATGAAAATTATGATGATCAGTGTCAAGGCTAGAGAGTCTGGGTCCCAGTAAGTAAAATTTTGATTTAATGCCATTGTGTCACAAAATCAAGTTTTGGTGATTCTGTGGATGACAACTGAAAAATCATAGTTTGTCAAAAACATCCTTTGTTTTCGTCAAAATTTTTCAGATTCTCAAAACAGTGTATGTTCTGTTTTTCGCTAGCCTTATTTTTTCTATTATAGTAGGAAAACGGTTTGAATAAACCAAACTCCTCTGTCTGTTTGACCACCATGGTAGACTTCAGCAAGAAAGCAATTAGTTGAGAAAGTTTTTTTGGAGGAAAGATAACAAACTTATATATCTTTAGTTAGAAACAATGTCCATGCAACTTAAAGAAAAATGAAAGCTAGTGTGAGGATGTTTGCAAGCCACCCGAAATTTGCACTGTTTTTGTTGTCCTTGGCAATGAAAAGGTTAGTACAAATCAATTAATTTTGATTTTTGTGTTCTTTTTGTTTTCAGTCGTTTAAACGACAGTTAAACTTTTGACTGAGCTGAGATTTTGCATTATCATTCTTTTCAAGGTTGCATCATGTAGTCATTCTGAAGAGTTCTCAGACTCAAGAAAAGCAAAGCACCAGCTGTTGGCATTATGTATAAATTATGCAAAGATACTCAATTTGCTGGAGGGATGATGGCCATGTTTTGAGGAAGGCATTGGAGTTTGAAGTGAAGAGAAAGAGGAAGCGAGGACAACTGAGGAAGACATGGAGATCGCAAGTAGAGAAGGAGAGTAAGAGTGGGGAAAATCTGGCCACCCTAGTTTATGGGGATAAAACCGGATCAAAACTGGATAGATGATTGCTTTTATCAAAACAAACTGTTAGATTTTTTCTTTAACACTCAAGTATTACTGACAGTTGTTTTATTTTGTGTTAACAGACAGTGCATGTTTTAGTATTTGTGACCTTCCATGCACACGGGAAAACAAACACTAATGACTCCATTTCTACATGGAAACCAATGTGCAGGTCATTTGCAAGTTGTTTTAAAAATAGAACCACTCATGCAAACTTGCTTAGTCGTTTAAAAAATAGCTCCATTCAACTGAATGACTTGGTAACTTAATTGTTTCAAAATCTGACACACTCATGCGAACGACTTGCTCTGTCATTTGAAAAAAGACTTGTTCATTCGAAAGACTGACTCAATTGTTTGGAAAAAACTCAACTTGCTTACTGGATGAACAGTCAACTTCTTGCTTAAGACAGCTACAGTATCAATCTTGCATTTGAGTAACATTTATATTCAATATTTAGGAAATCAATTAATTTTTATAAATGCAGTAAAATAATTATAAATACAATAAAAATAAAATTAATAATTATAAAAAAAAAAACAAGTTTGGTGACTAAAAAGAGAATTCATTTTAGTTCTTTTTTATCAAGCTGCTCTCAGTTCAATCCCATTAGACTATAGACTGTCCAGATTGAACATGTTAATTTTAGCTTAGTAGTTATTTTTAAAATTAAATGTTGAATCTATTCAATATAATTATTAATTTTGCAGTTTTATTCCCACTATGTTGAGGTTTTCTTTATAATAATTTATATCACTGCCATATGTGTTATGGTGACTGTCAGTTTTAAAGGCAACCAGAAGCAATCATGAATAAAGATAATTATGTAAAGTACTTTTTAAACTCAAATTTAAAAAAGTTGGTAACTTTGATCATCTTAGTTTTCAGTAATAATTTAAGGCCACTCTCTACCCTAAGACCATTTTTTCGCTACTTTTAGTGATATTATTGATATCTCCTTCATTATTTTGAAATGTGAGAAAGCGATAATCACATCACAGAGTGAATGAAAAGGAAGCGTCTTGAATATTTTGAAAATTTTTGGATGACATTTGAGGGAGGAGATAGATTTTGTAAATGTTGTTTTTTAAGTGAAATTTGAGTTTGAGGAAATTTTAGTGAAGTTTGAAAATTAATTGTTGAGTTAATGTTTGATAGAAGGCCACCAAACCGTCCCCCTAACCAAAGTTACACTTTCCCATGGTCTGGAGGGACAGTTTGCCGATTGTCCTCAAAATTCTTCTAACTCAAACAATTCTTTCAACTCCTTCACTATCCACCAAAATTTAGGGTAGAGAGTGGCCTTAAACCAGCCAACCTGATGGCAGTCACTGTATAGTCAGTAAAAGTTTTGAGATTTTGAATTATTTATTATAATTATCTTACATGTTAGATTCAATCCTTGGTATTTATTGACCATAAACTCAAGGATTTAAAGCCATAAATTCCAACCATTCTCTTAATGAACAGAACTGTAAAGAGCGACCATTGTATTTAACAAGGTAGAAGTCAGCAATGTGGTGTGCAAGAAATACTAGTCACATTTGTGAATGAAAAAGTTTTCCAAGGGTTCCAATGCTCCTATATTCTCTGTTATCTTTGATTCCTTTTCACTGATTAGCATTGCTATGTCAGCTCATCTCTTAAAAGGCATTGTTATATGGGATAACCAGCAAAAAATTAATGATTTTCTACACAATACTGTATTGCGTGTTCAGGACATGTTGCAATTAAAATTGCTAAAGACAAGTATTACATGTCAACTTTCTAATTATTCTTCATCTAATGTGCCACGAGTTTTTGAAACAAATTCAAAAACTTGCAACAATTTACTGAACCCAGTGTTGCACAGAAAATTGTCCTCACTGACATGTTACACAAAGATCAATTTTCTATGATACGGTGTTGCACTACAAATTGCTGTTGCAAGTTGGCCCACGTAACACAGCCTTAATGCAACCTTGCTGTTACAGCAATAATTCTCAAGTGTTTGCACTATAGTTAGTACCTAACTTAAATATATTGTTTGATTTACTTCAAATATCTTGTTTACACTTTACAAAATTTTAATAACATTTTATTAGGTTACAAGAATTATCAACCATGTACATAACTATTATATTAGGGTGTTTATTACATCATATATAAAAGAATATTAAAAATATAAATGGCATATATTTAATATATACTTACTGTATATTGTGCAATAAAATCATAAAAACATTAAAATAATTGTTATCAATATTAAAGCAGTTGTACATGTTAATATCAACAGTACTATCACATCACACTTTTATCCACATAAAATATACATATAAAGCATACAATACATACAACATATTTGTAAATCAATAAGAACAGTAAACAATAATAATATATTAAGAATACTTACAAATCACCTATTCAAAATCTCACTGCAAGTAAATTTAATTTATAAGTTACATAAAGAGTATAATATTTATTTTTCAAGCTGTTTTATGTTTTACAATAGGAGTTGTTACAATTAATCATACTCTTCAAAATGATTGAAGGGACTAACTTTCAAACTTTTATCGGTGAACTCTGCATCTACATGTAAAATGCAGTTTCTTTGTTTTATTTATTGCCAACAACAGCTGCACATGTTCAGTGTACATGTAAGTTCACAAAATCGCTCGATATTTTGAGCAATAAGTTCCCACGAAAAAACATTCTAAAACAAAATGCAATAATCTCGAATTAGCTCCCAATCAAATGTTTTGAGCCATATTATTTTCGAAAACTAATATAAAACATTTTGCGTTCATCGAAGAGTTCTGAAGCATTCAGGCAATTTTCAATGTTAAATATTTTTCAAATACAAAGTCAAAAGACCGAGAAATACCCAACTTAAAAAACCTCAGGCCGAATTTCTAAAACAGTACTAAACCTAATTGATACGGTTTCACCGATTGGTGAAGAAGAAAAAAATTGGCAGCCCACACAACCAACAAAACGTCCTTACCATATGCTTTCATTTCTGTTCCGTCCCTACCAGGTCGACCCTTGCGACGGACGCCTGAAAATATTGGTTCTCGTCAACAAATAAGTCGGTTATTTTTATATTTGTCAAGCAAATACACAAAGCGTATTCTTACTCAAAAGTCGACTTGTTTTTCCAAGGTCTTGGCCCATAGTTTAAGGAGTTTTATTGGCCTTAAGCTCCATAATAAAGTGCCGACATTTTTCCCAAATTAATTTATTCCGAAGGCTCATGAGCAGGTGACAAGAAGCTGCTCTGTGCGCATGATCAATTCACCCCTGGCAGCGTTTGACTCAACCACAGCGTGTAAAGTTCGCATTAATATTTTGGATTCTGCTTTACAATACATATATGTTCATTACAAACAAACAACATCAAACAAAAATATTTTGAGATACTATTAATAAAAGGACTTCACCACAAATATTAATAGATCAAAACATTTCTTTGATCTACAGTACTAGAAAACTTAGACTTCAACTGAAAACTGAACTCGAAAGTCGAATGGCATTGTAATTTTTTTATAAGAAACTTCTAATCAAATATTTGAGGTTGAAAAATTCAAAAACTTAGGATACTGACAGTAAACATACTGTGATTAGTGAAAATATTTTGTCATTAAACTCCAAAATAATACTTAATTAAGGCCCCAATTAATAATATTATTTGCCCAACAACGTCATTACTGAAGTCCGTCTGCTCGGCGGCCATGTCCAAAATTAAACTGACGAATATCGAATTTGGAGCCGAGTAACTATTTACTAATTCAGGTTCATAAGTGTTATGTCAGTTCAAGTGAACATTATACAAAAAACATAACAGCATTTAACCAATACTTAGAAAGAAGGGCACAATAATAATATACTTTGAGTTTTAAAAACATTAAGTCCCAACCTTAAAGCAAATGACTCAAATGTTGTTTTCAAGCATCAAGGGGGAAGGAGGTACTTCCATATATTTACTATACGGGTATGTGTCGCTGTTCAGGGTATGGTTTTCAGACCATCCAGTCTAGAACAGGGTGTATAAATCACGAAAATTTTTGTCTAGAACAGGGTATAAAATTTTTCGATATTTACAAACTATTTAGTACAGGCTGCAACAATACTTCCCGAATGAGAATTGGTTTGACTGGGTTTTGACCTAAACAACAATCAACATGCAGTCCCAAATTGTATTTCTTAGCAAGCTGCAACCAAATACAAAGACTCAAATCAAACAAAGAAGCTGTCTCGTTCAACAAAAGCTTTTAGAGAAGAACCTGCAGAGACGTAATCACATTTTTTATTGTTTTAAGAAACAGTTTTATACATTGATAAGTTGTACACCGTAGTGAAAACAACTGTGTAACTGACAATAGTCCTTTGTCGGAGTGAAGAACTACAGTGCGAAACGTCAGTTATAAAGTTCTTTTCATTACGGTCTACAACTTCTCAATTTATATAAAACTGTTTCTGTAGAAACACCGACGCAGCATTTCATTTATGTTTTTTAAGAGGCTGATTTTTAATGTACGTTTTTGCATGTAACCCGAAAGGCCCGTCCCTATCATAAAATTACAATGAATACTGCAGTAAATTGGAAGCGTGGTGCTTCTGGGATACGGCTTAAATGATAATCACAAGTGAAGATAGCTTGTGTGTGCTGGTACTAACATGAAGTCACTAGAATGGGCACAAAGTCCACATTGGAAGCAATCATTACCCCTAAATTCACTCATAAAATATAGCGAGGCTGGATAATAAGAGTCATTGACAGCTGTTTCAGCTTGGGCCTCAATTATAGGTAAGATAGATACAGCAATATATAAATATATGATAATATGATAATAGAAGTTAACATAAATAAGCAAACTTTTAAGAAAGGACATTGATGTCCAGACCACAGTGGAATTACAATAGCAAACTCAGAATGGTTACTAACGACAGAGCAACAACGGCAGTATGAAAGCTCACTCACACAACTGCGACGATCATTCATAACTTCATTGTTTACCTCTCAGTACAAACTCAGTCTCCTTAGACAACCACTCATTCCAATAATCATTTTACCAACACTTCGTTGATAACTTTTTATGATAAAATAAAAAGACACTTTTCTAATGATATCATATTTAGAGTAGATACATTACCGCTGCCATTTCTTCAATGGGATCAATAACACCATGAGGATATTGTGGGGCTGAACCAGCAAGCTAATTTATAAAATATAAAAATGTTATCATATTCAAGAAACAGTAAACTTTGATATCAAACATAGTCAAGAACTTTTATAGTACGTTCATGGCCAAGTTGTTCGAAGGCCTCTTAGCAATAACCAGGGGTTAGAATTTGATTTGTGTTTCTCTTTCTCTTCTTTCACTATAACCATTTTCTCTAGGAATTTTCCCCTTCTTGTAAAACACCTAGTCCTTAAATCGCACACAAATATAAATCTGAATGTGCGTTTAAACCTTTGACATGTAGCCTAAAATTTTGCACTAATTAACAAAGTGATTTGCAAAAAAAAGTTGAAAAACAACCGAAAAACTCTGTATTGAATAGACTTGAAAAAACATTATTGAAGTTTCAACTTCAGTTTCAGTTTATTATTTGCCTATGCTTTAAGTTTAACATTACTCGTGACAATATAAAGTTGATTATAACACAGTTCTTAAACAATAAAAAAACAAAAACAAAAAAATCAAACAAGACATTGTATTTATATTACAGTTTATCTGAAGGCACAAAGCGAGGAAGCTCATAAAGAAACCACAAAGGTTTGTTTGGACTATGGGAAGTGAGTCAGCGAAAAAGTGGAGCACGTAATTTAACCAACTCTACATTGAAAAGTTTGATCATTGCCGTAGGAAAAGCACAAAGCTGACGTTTCGAGAGTTAGACCTTCGTCCGATCAATACACTAGCAGCAAGTGGTTTATTCAATTCTAGGTTGAAAAGTTTGATCATTGCCGTAGGGAAAGCACAAAGATGACGTTTCGAGAGTTAGACCTTCGCCCGATCAATACACTAGCAGCAAGTGGTTTATTCAACTCTAGGTTGAAAAGTTTGATCATTGCCGTAGGGAAAGCACAAAGATGACTTTTCGAGAGTTAGACCTTCGTCCGATCAATACACTAGCAGCAAGTGGTTTATTCAACTCTAGGTAGAAAAGTTTGATCATTGCCGTAAAGAATGCACAAAGCTCAAGGAAACATACAGAACAGCAGTACATATCTCCATATAGAATCACTTGAGGGGTACAAAACTTATTATACCATTTGTACTTACTGCTATAGTGTTCCTGGTGATTGCTCTTCTCAGTGCCTGATAACAAACGTTTTTTTTTAAAGAATGACAACAAAAACAATTTCAAACAAACAGTTAAACTGGCAGCATTATTGTATTTCCCGACTTAAACAATGTTCATAAGAAATCTTCGTTCACTGTAAAAAACCGCGTTCGCGATTGGTTAAAATCGATCACATGATTTTTGTTTATCTGTCACTAACCGGCATGACCATGGGGTTATATAAAATTATTTTAACCTTTGTTTTTGGTTTTACCCACGGCTTGAAAATGGCGAGTTTTCAATAAATTTAAATCACTAAGTATATGAATCAAAATGATTATTACTGAGCTTTTAATCCTGTCAAAGTTGTCATTTATCAGAGTATACACTCAAGTGATTTGGCGGGCTTTTTGACGCACGACCAGAAATTTCCCGCCTTTTAAACAAGTTTGAAATTTGGGTTTCTTGTGAAGCAGTTTGCGACATTTTTGATCGGTTTTTCTGTTTAATTTTCTAAAACGGAATTCAAACCTTTGCCAGATTTACTGAATACCGGATTTACAATTATTCAAATGGTTTGTTTTATGGTGGCGAACACTTCTAAGCGAAAATATGCAGATTCCTGACTTTTTTTTGGCAAGATCACTTCGAGATGGCGATTTTTGGTCGGTACATAATCGGGGACGACGGCGTGTGAAAACACTTCAAATACTGGTTGAGTTCTTTGAATTTAGTTACCAAAGGTTTTAAAACAAGGTATTTGCAAAATTTCCTTTACGATTTAATTTCAGCTTTTGACAAGTTTCAGTAAATGCTTCGCTACTTGCTCCTGAAAATTATCTTGTTCGCGTTAACTTTTAAAAGTTCTATCAATTAATCTTTCTTCATGTTCAGCTTTTTGTGATCTCTATGTTATTCTATTTGAACATACGCCATTTTCATTATGTACGTATTTGTTCAAACTCTTGATTTAAGTTTGTTAAGTCATGTATGGTGCATTGCAATGCAGTGAACATAGATTGCATATAAAAAGGGTTAGTGACTTCACAGTTCGTGGTTTGTTTACAAATACACCCATGCGCTGGCAACACAATGCGGAACGATACACTTGAATGAATAATGTGCGAGTAAAACCCGCTAACATCCACACTAACCCTCAATTAAACATTTTTAAATAGCAGAATTCTGATAGTTAAACTGTTGAAAACTGGAAATAGTGTTAAAAGCTGACATTCAAGCATTAGCATTAAAACTAGTAATAACTATTGCTGAGTGCCAACGAGCAAGATATAAACACGACAACGATAGAAAAGCTGTGCAATTACTAAGAACAGGCGCTCTCTATGTACTTTTTGAAAAATCTTTTAACTGAAATATCTCGATCAGCGTCACGCAAGACAAGAAAGTGTACTTTTCCATTACACTGATGTATAAAACAACAATTTATCTTTTTTTAAAAACAACAACTATTTAAAACGAGATTAAGTCCATTTTGTAATTTATTAAGTTGCATTTGGGTTAAGTGAAATTCAGTTGTTTGACCTTTAGTGTAAAAATAATTATTGATTAAGGATATGAACAGATTTTTGGACAAAATGAAGTAAAAAACTTCATTCATAAATGCATGAGTACAAACAAATAATCTCATTGTAAGTAAGTTCATAGCTGTTATTTTTCAGAAATAAAGAGGTCTTTTTATTTGCTCTGCTATATAATTTACGGAGAAATTTGTTTTAATTATTCAGGTGAAAAAAAAAACTAAACACATACAAGATCAACAGTGCTCTTACAGTCAAAAAAATTTTCTCTTACCCTCAAATTACACTTCATGGTATTTTCTTCCAAAGGAACATGAACTAGTTTAATTCCAAAATAATGAGCAGCCTAAACGGAAATAAAAAAAATGGTAACCATATTTGATGTCCAAGCCATAAAGCAGTTAAAATGATGCACAGTAAACAACACTATCAATTTTTAAAACAAATAAAAACCTAAATAAAAAAGTAATAATTTTATAATAAATGAATCATTTCGTTTAAAATAATAAATACTATTAATTTATCAAGATTTTTAATACTAACTTTTCTTTTCTATCCATGATTGTTGCGAAAAAACTTTGGAAAACAAGATTCACGCTGAAAACCACGACACAAGGAAAAACTTACTGACCTTGTCAAAAGCTGCATGGATACTAAGCGGTGCAACTCTGAAAAAATAATAATAACCGAGATAAATGCGAAACGTATCATGAAGGTAAATGCAGAGTAAGCCAGGCAACTTAAATACAGGGCGTATCATGCAAGGCCGTGATATTATTAACCATGATAAAGAACAAGATTGGTCCCAGGACAGTCCCCTGTGGGACCTCTTTATTGATATCAACAAACGTAGTTGAGAATCCATCTACCACAACTCTTTGCTTTCGATCACTGAGAAAGCTGATTATCCAGTTAATAACATATGGATCAATACTATACGACTTCAGTTTGTTACATACTACTGTATCTCAGGCAAAACTGAATCAAAGGCTTTCCTGAAATCGAAGGAGTAAACCCTAACAATATCAGCGTTCTTGTCCTCCCATATTGACCATTATTGCTGGCAGTAAAGGAGGGTCATGGTCGTGTTAAGTCCTTCTTTATAAGCAAATTGATCAGATCATGAGATTTGAGTGCAAAATTCTCATTATGATATTGGTTAGTGATATCGGCCGTAGTTGACTGTAATCTATTAACGGTGACTCCTTTGGAATGGGTGACACGTTAGCCAATTTCCACGCCAAGGGAATTGTTTGGTGTCTAAGGGAGCTGTTAAAGATCCTTGTGATTACACATACCAGAAGAAGAGCATTATACTGCCAAAACTAATAAGAAAATCCATCAGTACCGCACGTAATACGCTTTTGGTGAGCTAAAACATTCAAAACCGAGTATCCATCAACTGTAGCGAATGGGCATTCTTCAGGAATCATAGATCTAGCCTTGGAGCACGGTACGCATTATCAGTATTAATAAGCTGGATATAGGTGTTAATATCATCAGGGCATAACACTGAACTGACTGGGATGCCTTAAGTTTTCGTTGTCGTAATCCTATTGGCAGAGTCCTACCACCCCTTAGAGCCCTTGGCATGTTTCTTTTTTTGATCTTTTAACGACTTTAGTTGATTCATACAAATAAGAACAGTTTTACAAGTAGTTAAGTTTTACAAGAAGTTAAGTTTTACACTGTAGTGAAAATGGTGTAAAACTTAAATACTTGTAAAACTGTTTCTGCAGCATTCCATTTATGACATACAAATAAAATCAATGCGTTCTTGACGCAGACTATTTTCATCCTCAGTACAGTAGCAAGCAGCATTGTTTCTGATGTTGCCAAGGTGCTTAACTGAGGGAGACAGATATCTTGACCTTGACTAGAGGAAAACAGCTCTCAAACACAGTCCACAGCTCATTCTTAAAAGCCTCAACACATTCTCCAGGATCTTCAAAGTTGAGTTTTCTGTTCCAGTCCCATAATCCTAACTTGCTCTCGTTTATATCTGAAGCTCACAAATCTCCTACTAGGTTTTGCAGGAGCCAAGGGCGATACTGTAACGACAAGATGGTCAGATCGTACTAGTTAGCACTTTGTGTACTCTTCCCTCACTCCAGAGAAATGGATAATTTGTGAGAAAAAACAACCAGGAGTCGTTCTCCTCTGGTGCAGACTCTGACCATTTGTTTTAATGCATGCTGCTTTTTAAATTCCCTAATTTTCAACTAATTAATGTTTCCGGCGATGACCTTGGCATTAGGGTCATTGAGTAAATTTTGATCACAAGAGTGACAAAGGAGATCGAGTAGCTAAGAAGGAAGATAGTTCTACATAGGGTAGATTCTGACAAAGAGGCCCGAAAAGTATTTGTAATTTGTAGGGCAACTTTTACAAGTTATTAAAACAAAAAAGAACAATTCAAAACAAATCAAATGCTATCTTACATTTCTGGTTTTCTTATGCCTCTGTCATACGCCAAACCACGATATGCTTTGCATGCCATGAGAATGCTCTCAGTTCCACCAGTGGTCATCTGAAAATTATCAAATTAAATTCATTTGGTTTGATTTTTATTCTGGATATTAACAATTAAAACTATAATATATTAATTTCGAACCGTTCCACACGAATCTTTGCCTCCATTGAAGAGACCCAAGCACATCTGTACAACTTCAGCTTCCATCTTCCTCACTAAAAGCACAAAAGAAAGATAAATTATTTTTATCTCAACATGGACGTAATAGATATATAAATACAGTAGAGTAAAATTAATGCTTTTAGAATAACTAAGGCTTTTCTAACTCTGTGGTGAAGTTTTTATTAACAAAGCTACTCACAATTAATAGGATTCAAGAAGGTATTTTTATGATAGCTTCTTTTATCTTGCTGAACGTTACACACTCTTGTTTTTTTGTCTGACTTTCCTATTTACTAATATCTTTTCAAAACCCGTCAAACCTGTTTAAACTAGCCAGTATCATGCTTGACTAGCGCTCACGTTACTTATCCCGACAACTCAATCAAATTTAAAAACAACAGAAGGAAATACAATGAGTGAATTTAATACTTACCTCCTGGAAAGATATCTGGATGTAATGGGTTACTCCAGGCAAACTTGCTATAAACCTATAAATCCATTCAAAAGAATAATTATATTTTACTAAGTTTAAAAAAATGAAAGATCAAATTCAAATTTATTTTAAAAGAACAAGATTTGGCAAAACCAAATTAACAAAAACAGAAACTATTCGACATTAGTGTAAGTTCTGCAATTTTGAGATACCGTCAAAAGTGCTACTTGTTTTGTGTTAGACATCTCAGTCTAAAGGTACCTTAAGCCTTTTGGCTGCATTGTATTTACTAGTTAACATAACACTACAAAGTAAATTTCTGGGAGTTGTCATTAAGGATTTATTATTTATCAATAATAGTTATTTTTATAATTATTATCATTATAAATTACTAAATAAAGTGTTAGCATTGTCATTGTTATTGATCAATATTTTAAGTTATTTAAAATTAATCCTGAAAGTACCATACTCACAGTAGTAAGAATGCGAGTAAGATCTTTTGAGCCATTGTACACAGTACCAGACACTTTACCATCATGCCAGTCAACATCACCTAATGAGAAAATGTCAGGTAACTCAAGGAAATATGTAGAAACTGAGCAAGCTAAATACTTTAAATGTGCCAATGGCCAAAGAGATTATAAAAATTATAGTTCGGTTTCTCCTGAGTTTAAACATAAGAAACCTAATAACACACTTCATAGATTAAACAAATGTGAATATTTTACTGTGTGGATTATTATAAAGTGATAGTGCAGCATCCACTTTTTAAAACCATTGTTTGAGCATTTTTTATGGTTCTTGTAGTGTTTGGTTTGGTGGGCTTTTTTCAAACAGCTTCACTTACACGATGCAACTATGTCGAGTGTTTACATGAGAAAACAACAGGTTGTCAACACCAGTGACAAAAAGTTTTAATCAGTATTTAACTTCAGCAAAGTTTGTAAGGACACAGCTATATGGGATAAAAACAACTTTCTCTAGCTATCATGCTTGTTTTGAAGCGCTATGAGCTTTTTGCTCAAAGGTCACCAAAAGAAATCAAATTACTGCATCACTTCCGAGTTTAACTAAGGTTGACGTTTAGTTTGAATTCTCTTGTAAATTCTAAAAGTTATAAAATATTTTACAACAAAAAACTAATGTCTGTACTAGCTGTCACAAGCTCCGTAAGGAACTTGGAATATGAATTTTATGAGGTTTCATTATTTTTCCTAGTCGTGTCACATTGACGCGTATAGGAAATTAAACATAGACAATAGCTATAGTAGGAACATATAAATCACATGTCTTACATTTCTTATATTTCTAAACACCCTTATCACCCTAACAAGTTTGTTTTTATTAGATCGAGCGGATAGTGGTAAGCAGTAAGTTATGTTTGAGTAAACCATGTGACGTCACTTCTGTGGTAATTAAGTTGCTGATTTTCGCAGGCTCGATCATTCAGAAAATGGCCGCATTATTGTGGCACAAAATTAGCCAGAAAAACGGCAAATATTCAACACTGTTGACCGTTTTTAACGTTACAAATTACTTTACTTAGATTTAAAAGGTTATTTCTGCTCAAATAATAGTTTTTTTTTAAAATTCTCATGTCCGTAGCACTTTAAAATAAATATTATTTTATCTACTATCCATACAATAGAATTGTTGACTGCTTCATAGAATATCAAAATATAATCAAATCTACAATTTACCTGACTGACTGAGTTCAGTTCACTAATAAGCTTGCATTACTAGTACATCTTAAGGTTACCCTGATGAATATGGATGCTCAAGACACGAGCATCTTCCAATTAATCTTGCTAATTACCCTCCTTGCAGTGGAGGAGTGAAATCAAAGGTTTAGCCTGAGATCAGGCCAACTTTGTCATAATAATAGATATACACTACAATTTACTTTTAATTTATTTGATTTAAAATCATACAAAATCAAAGTTAATTTAATCTTGTATCTTTAATAATTAATAATTATATATTATATAAAATGTTCGTACCAATTTTAAGATAGTCTTCTATTTCATCCATTAATGC
>JANCMA020112857.1:0-24930 GCA_024336925.2 Zoanthus solanderi
ACGTCTCTGTGGAATTTACGAGCAAATTATTCATAGTTTTCACGGATCTCTCCCACGGAGCTGACGCCGTTATAGTCAGGCTTAGAGGAAGTGACGATCACACAAATGTTCAACGTCAGCAGAGTAAAAGTTCCAACCTGGGACCTAGTCATAGCAATGCTGTCATAGATATGTTATGCCCATGAAATGATGTTTGTTGATACATTTTGTAACAAAGTTTTACTGGACAAACTCATGCACAAATGGTAGTCTTTCTCTTCATGAACAGATTTAAGTATGAAAATAGCAGATTGACAGATACTTCGTCTCCTCCAACACTCCTGCAAAGTGTTCATCAGCTTATTGAGGTAAGGTTGTGAGCATAGCAATCAATATACAGTAAAACTTTTTTTCTGCTTAAATATATTTATCATAGAATTTAAAGCGCTTCAACTGCAAAACTTGATTAATTTGGTTGAATCTTCATTTCACTATGGCACTTTGAAATTTCTTGTTTTGTGGCTTAAGTCATAAAGTGTTGTTGTCGCAAAATGTTGTTATTCTCAAGTGAAAATAAAAAAGTAAACCAGTTTTACCAAAAATATTGTTGATAATTGAAAATTGCAAGATAAAGAGGTATCTTTAAATATTTTCTGCTTCAAGTTGTGCAGTGATGATATTTAAAACCACTGCCCTACAGAATCGCATAATGATGGTGTCTGTTCTGTTTTACAGTAGGAGGCGAGAAGTTGTTGGTTGTAAATGGTCTTGGGCCAGAACATGTGTACGATTCTTCGTAGATTCTTGGTGTGGAAGGTTGACAGTTTGTTGAGGTTGCTTTCAGTCATCTACCAGCATTCTGAGACATACAGTAGATAGGAAGTACGCAGTTTTATACATTCTTAGCTTGGTCATGGGGCTGTACTCAAAATCCACATTGTTGATGTACAGCTGTCTCTACCATACGAAATTGTGCAAGGTGAACATCTGGTCTGTGCAACCTCGCCCCTTTCAGAAAACCTGCTTGTTCTTTTCTCAGTCGCTGATCTACTGCTTCAGAGATCCACCTAAGGATGAGCTTGGCTAGGATCTTGCTGTGGACAGACAGAAGTATGGTTCCTTTCCAGTTGTTACAGTTGCTCAGAGCTCCTTTCTTTGGAATCTTCACGATGAAGCCCTCTGTCGGGTCATGAGGTTATTGTTTCTTCCATATTGCTGCAAAGAGTGGCTGAAGAACTCGTTAGTGATCATTGGGCATTGTTTTAAACTTATATAATAAGACAGCATCGTGCGTGTTTCTAGTCAATAATACAAAATACTATAACGTAGGAGAACACGAGGAAAGTGTTGAGGGGAAACGAGGCAAAGCCGAGTTTAATCTCTACTTTTCGAGTGTTCTACACGTCATACCGTTTCTATTCTTGTCTAGAAACACAAGCGATACTGTTATTCCTTTTAGAAAGTTAATTCACTTCCATCCTTCTGAAATACTTCTCTTGCGTGGCGTGACATCATCGCGTGATTTCTATTCATTTTTATTATAAAACGGAACTAAGCCAATCAGAGCTTGCATTATTTCTGGCTTATTTTGTAATTAGTATTTGAAAATAAAAACAGCAGTGAAGAGTTTTTAGGTTAACTCAACCGACCTTGTTGTAAGTAGTGTAATGAGCTGATGTTTTTAGCATCACTTTACAATACTTATAGTGAATAATTTTAAAATATGTTAATGTAAATTAAGAAATGAAATGTAAATGATGCATTAATTATCATATTTTGCTTCAATCAAGGAAGGGCAAGCTGCTGATTTTAGACAGTTTATTGAGTCCGAGCGAGCGCAAAATGAAGCATGGAAAGCTCAAAAGGAACTTGACGCTCTTCGGCAGCAAATGGAAGCCAAACTTGCATCAATTTACACAGATGCACCACAGGATCTTGAACTTGCTAGGTTTGAAAAATCGCTGGTTTTTAATTTCAGTAGTTTAAATACTTGACTGTTATTAAAACAAATAAAACAAGGAAGAATTAAATTGGGGATAAACCTATGGAAAGGATCTGTGATGACAAATGAATGTTTTCAGTCATCCAGTAGAGTAAGATTAACAACAAAAAAACCCATTTAAATCAATTACTGGAATTTAAAGATCAAACAAACAACTCGATGTTGCGACCGTATCACACAGTCTTCATCAGGCAACTAACAACCTGTCACGTGATGGGGTGTGTTATGTGACAGGCAGCTGTCAATCATCTTCAGTGACGTGATGTGTGCGACAATGCGTGTCTGAGCCCCCTCTTCTTATTGAGAGAGGGGTTTTCAAACCTCTCCCCAATTGCAACGTCGAGTTATTTATTCGATCTTTATCCAAATTCCAGTAATTGATGTAAATGTTTTTATTGTTGTTGATCTGAGATGACGTTTGACATGATTAGTTAGCATGAGAAAGGATAAGGTAGAATTAGTTGATTAGAGGACCTGTGAACTGATGCAGCGAAAGGTGAAGTGAGGTGTGGATGGTGGGCTGAGTTAAGACAATGTAAGGGAAAGCTGAGAAGGAAGATGAGGTTACGAAAGAGAAGGTGAGGGGAACTGATGTGACATTACAAGGGAAAGCTGAGAAGGAAGATGAGGTGACGCAAGAGAAGGTGAGGGGAACTGATGTGACATTACAAGGGAAAGCTGAGAAGGAAGTTGAGGTGGCGCAAGAGAAGGTGAGGGGAACTGATGTGACATTACAAGGGAAAGCTGAGAAGGAAGATGAGGTGACGCAAGAGAATGTGAGGGGAACTGAGGTGACATTACAAGGGAAAGCTGAGAAGGAAGATGAGGTGACGCAAGAGAAGGTGAGGGGAACTGAGGTGAGGCGAGGCAAGATTAGGTGATGTGACATTATGTGAGGGAAGGCGAAAGGGAAAGCTGAGAAGGGAAATGAGGCGAGGTTTATGAGAAGATATGAGTTATGATGTCTCTATCTATAGCAATGCCTTTTATTGAAAAGCTTAAAGGTTACTATTTTTAGCGGCCACTAATGTTAGCGATTTTTTAAAAATCACTAATATTTAGTACTCACTCAAATTAGTTAGCGCTAAAATAAAAGTTTTACCCCCCTATACCCCTTCCTCCACGTAATAAAGAAACAAATTAAGAATTGCATTGAAATCCATTTCAAACCTTAATGAATGATGATACAAGTTGTCTTCTGTTTCTTGTATGCTTCATTGTTGTTACACTCAAAGAAAGATGACTTCAACTGTGCAAGAAGCTTTTCACTGAAATATCATGCAACCATGATCACAAGCTGTACAACCTACTACCACCTGCTAATACTAAACCATATCAGTTGAGAACTGTTCACCCTTTCCCGGATAAACAGATTTAAAAACTCTTTTATTAATGCATCAACTCGCAAATTTTATTTATTGTACATATTTTGAATATTTAATTAACTATTATAGTGTCTTTGTATATTGTGATTTAGCATATTAATTTTTATTTTTATCAAAATTGTAAAAATTCAAGTAATTCAGGATTTTATGCTGCAAGGTGATTTTAATTAAAGATTAATATTAAATTTAAAATAAAAAGATTATTAGTTATGTTCCACGATTTCTACATCATCTATTTCATTATCGTCCCCTCTTCACTCTATAACCTCAACTTCGGATAAAAAACAAGTCAAGAGGTGTTTATGTCTCGAGACAGACATGTGGGAGACCACCCTTTCTTCTTGAGCTAGACTCAAAGTTGTTGATAGTTTCTCAAAGCCATAAGGAGCCGAATCAGAGTTCTCAACATTCATGTGGTATGCACAACTCCCAAGGCCTTAGGATTAGTAGCGATCCTTTACTGATACAGCTTCCGAAGTTTGATTTGCCATGCTCCAGTGTAACTTCAAGTTTTTGACGTATGAAGCTAAAACGAGGAGCAGGAACAACATCTCGCCTACCTGAGCCTATTGGGCTCTACTTTGAATTCCATTAGACGTTTCTGAGAGACATTAATAAACAGGTCAAAGAGAATGAAATTCCTGCAAAGCTTATATTGAGCGGTGATCAAACGCCCAGTTCTTATTTTGCAGTCGGAAGATAAGAGAAACATAACACTGACATCTGTCATTACCGTTCATGGTAAATTTTTACCAGGGCAAGACCATAGCTTGCTAACCTCGTGGATTTTCCATTCCTGAAGGATTTTGTGTTTCCCAAAATCCAAAGCAGTGGTCGAACAAGGAGATGCTGACACTGATCTCAAAGAATCAATTCATCACGTATTATTCAGAGATTCACACACAGTTGCATAATGGGAAGGAATCGACAAAATTGAAATTGATCTCTTCCTTACTGCCATCAAGCTGCTGCATGCACAGTAGCTTGTGTCCTTGTGCATCATCTGACATCTCCTGAAGGCCGGGCAATTGTCAAGAAAGGCTGGGAGAGGGCGGGAATTGTGGCTGTCCTAGAGGCTAAGTCAACTCTTCCTGGCGAGGATTCCTTTTCTACCATTAATACGTAATTTTTTTCTGCTACTTTTGGTGTGGATGCATAGGTCAACACACTTTGTTGTGTTCCTGAATATGTAATTTCATCTGATAAATGTTAAATTCGCTAAAATTACTTATAACTAATTCTTTCTTAGACAAAATCGCAAAATTTTATAGTCGCTAACAATAATAACCTTAGGGTAATTGAAATTTTTATACCATGCCTCCTAACTAGTGGCAAATGGTCTACTTGCTCATTTCTTCTCCCTATGTCTTTTACCATTTGATCATTCCTCCCCCTGTGTCTTCACCACTTGTCCACTTCTCCCCCTGTGTCTTTACCACTTGCTCACTCCTCCCTCTGTGTCTTTACCACTTGTTCACTTCTCCTCCTGTGTCTTCACCACTTGCTCACTCCTCCCCCTGTGTCTTCACCACTTCCTAACTCCCCCCTGTGTCTTCACCACTTGCTCACTCCTTCCACCTGTCTTCACCTTTTGTTCACTTCTCCCCCTGTGTTTTCACCACTTGCTCACTCTTCCCCGTGTCTTCATCACTTGTTCACTCCTTCCCCCTGTCTTCACCTCTTGTTCACTTCTCCCCCCGTGTCACCACTTGCGCACTCCTTCCATTCTTGTGTTTTCTTTGACTACCTTCTTACATTTAAGTTGCTTTACTATTTACCTGTCAGAACATTGTGGCAGAGTGAACTGGAAGTTGTTGCATCTGATGCGTCACTGAAGTTTATCCATCAGGCTTTGGAGGAACTTGAGAGCCAGAAAAAAGAAAAACAAACTGCCCTAGAGATCCTTGAAGCTAAGCACAGGAAAATCAAGGATTTTGAGAAATTAGTTGTAAGTTTCGTACATTAAACCGATTTTACAACCATCAGAATGCACATTCCTTTCTATAGCAGTCAAAGAATTAAGACATTTCATATCTGAGTTCATTTGATGCGACTTCATTTTTCATTTATGGGGCGAATTCACTATGGAGCGACTTCAGTGTCATTTATTACAAAGACATATGCTGTTCGTAGCCAACACAACAGGATGAGCTCGAACGCAAGCCGGATAATGGATGACGGTGCTGTCGCACCATAAATGAAAAGTGAATTCACCCCGTTTGCATGGTGTAGTTGCCTTGCTTCCGTGGTGAAGTTGCCCCTTTTTTATTGCTGTATTTTATTTGCGAACATATCGCTATCTGTATTCATGTAACGTTAAGTAATGTCCAGCTTTATTGAATTTTGTTTTTACAATGAGGTCGCCACATCACTGAAAAGTGAAGTCATTGCACTTCCATTTAATGTGTGGTTTTCGTTGTTGATTTTTGAAACTATTTGAATGAAATTGTATTTATAAGACTATTGCAGAGACGTTGGAGTGGAAATTTTTATCATGTCAAAAAAATTGTACAGTGATATAATTTCTGAAAAGAAACGTTGCTTTTCGTGTGAGCCTCATGGGGAATTTTGATCAACATTTTGCAAAGTATATGCTGAGGTGAGGACAAATCGTGTTCCTTATGACTGTTTTCAATCGGTGAGATAATTATTGTGAATTACATTCCTCCTTGGTTTTCTGTTTGCATTTATTTTATTAACATCAGAGTTTCTATGTCTGAAAATCTGTATCTTGTGTCTGAAGATCTGTCTCTTGTATCTGAAGTTCTGTATGTTGTGTCTGAAGATCTGTATCTTGTATCTGAAGATCTGTATCTTGTGTCAGAAGATCTGTATCTTGTGTCAGAAGATCTGAATCTTGTGTCTGAAGATCTGCATCCTGTGTCAGACGATCTGTATCTTGTGTCTGAAGATCTGTTTTATGTGTCTGAAAATCTCATTTTATTCATCACCCATTTCTTCCGCTTCTTAATCCACTGTTTCTGAGTTGATGCAAGCAGTACCGCAACAATAAGAAATTGAGCACTTCATGTCATGTTTTCGACATGTGTAAGATCAACTTCTGCAGTCATCCTGACAGTTACATCGGAATGTTTTGCGGTTCAAAACCTAGTCCTAACGAAGGTTTTTGGAGCCCAGCACCTCCTTAACAAAGTTCAGCATCTGTTCATCAAATGTTTATCAATTATCACACGCCAACGTATGAATTGCTTACATGTCAAGTATCTAAATATTTAATGATTCCAGTTTTACAAGGGGACCGTATGATTTTTTTTGTCGTTTAATGTTTCAAACTCTTCTTTCAGCAAACAAACCAGATGTTGATCCAGGCGCTGGTAAAGCAAAACTCGCGTATCAAAAATGATTTGTCTAAACAAACTGAAGAGGTAAGAAATATATCGAGCAGCAATGTAAGATACTAGGTTCATTATTATTTTTTTTAATAAACCTGGTATAATATTTTATATTACCTTTTATAATGGCCATTTAATATTGAAAATGATCAGAGTCCAATATTAAATTTCTTTTTTCTTTTTAATTATCCATGCATGGAATACCTTGTATAATATTTTATATTACCTTCTACAATCATCATCATCATATCCAATTTTGATCCGGGTTTATCCCCGTAAACGGGGGTGGCCAGATTTTTTACCCCCTGTAACAGCGACCTCTCCAACTCCCACTCTCCATTTTGCTCGATTCAATGCATCCTCCCTCTCCTGTAGAATTGCACACAATTTATATAGGTATTTTGCTGATGAACAGTAACTGTTTTGCAATTTATTTTAGCAGCAATCTAGTTATGTCTTAAGATATCTATTTGTAGGAAGCTGGTGTTTACCTCTGTTCATGTATTGTTTCTTTTGGAATCACAGACGTTGCGGTATATTCAGGAAAAAGTGTGCAGTCACGAAGGTGATGTGAAGGCACTAACAGACCAGCTGTTAGATTCTGTGTCACATCAGGTGCAAGAGTTTGCAGCTATACCTCTTGATCGTCTGCAGTCAGCATCTTCTGGAATGTTAGTGCTTTAGATTTAAAGTTTTTTTTAGTTCTACTACTGAAGAAATAAGACTTGCTGTTTTCGTGCTCTGTATATCAACCAAGAATTAAAGTATATTACATGTGCTGATGTAAATACCGCCGTCTCTTTAGCCTAGTTGGTGAGGCGCCAGTCTATCGTGCAGGAGGCTCGGGTTCGATTCCCGGGTTAAAATAATTGAGGAGGAGGTGCTGCCTTTGATCTAACATCTGCAAATAGTTAGGCTATCGTGTCTTCTCGGATAAGGACGTTAAACCGTAGGCCCTTCGGAGACATAACTGTGTTTATGTGTTTTTGTCTGTCATGTGAAAAGTCTCCGTCCACCTTAGAGTGGTAAAGATGGTGTCCCCAATCAGTAGGCTTTTGGTCAGCTTAATAAGACTTACACCAAAATAAAGTCATTATTATTATTATTATTATTATTATTATTATTGTTATTATTATATATTGAAAAAATATTTTTAAAAATCGTAGTGATTTAGTGAAACACCAGATTAGTAATTAAGTGAGGTACTGGAATCCTACCTAACGTTAGATAAAGAATAGTTAAAACATTCACGTAATGAAAAGTTGCCGCAGGACCAGACTGTACTCACCTGTTTGCAATGCATTCAATTGCTACTAAAAGTTGCAGTTTTTTTATCTCTTATATTTCAGTTTACATGGATTATTTGTAGCAATTACCGATTACATTAGTTGTATGTAATAAATTTATATCGTATTCAGCTACAATCGTGTTTGTGCTGCAAAGTCAGAAATGATAATGCTGGTGGTTGTGATGATGATCCTGTTAATGGTAGAGATAGTTATGATCCTGTTGATGGTGGAGATAGTGATGATCCTGTTGATGGTGGAGATAGTGATGATCCTGTTGATGGTGGAGATAGTGATCCTGTTGATGGTGGTGGTGATGATCCTGTTGATGGTGGAGATAGTTATGATCCTGTTGATGGTGGAGATAGTAATAATCTTGTTGATGGTGGAGATAGTGATGATCCTGTTGATGGTGGTGATGATGATCCTGTTGATGGTGGAGATAGTGATGATCCTGTTGATGGTGGAGATAGTGCTCCTGTTGATGGTGGAGATAGTGATGATCCTGTTGATGGTGGAGATAGTAATGATCCTGTTGATGGTGGAGATAGTAATGATCCTGTTGATGGTGGAGATAATGATGATCCGGTTGATGGTGGAGATAGTGATGATCCTGTTGATGGTGGAGATAGTGATGATGATAATGGTGGTGGTGATGATGATCCTGTTGATGGTGGAGATAGTGATGATCCTGTTGATGGTGGAGATAGTAATAATCCTGTTGATGGTGGAGATAGTGATGATCCTGTTGATGGTGGAGATAGTAATGATCCTGTTGATGGTGGAGATAGTGATGATAATGATGGTGGTGGTGATGATGATCCTGTTGATGGTGGAGATAGTGATAATTTTGTTGATGATGGTGATTTCTTGTGCATTTAATTAGGCAGATAAGGTTTAATTATGTCTATTTATATATTAAGTTTGTATTTGATGTCGATCGTCAGGGCGGGAAACACAGTGTGTGATTTATCTGTTCACCGTCTGGAGAATCTCGAGAACACCGATGGAGGCTCCTCCGTCATGACGCTTCTAAACAAAATCAACTTCCCATCTTACAAGGTAAAACTGATAAATAGACAGTATTCACTTTATTTAAGTTTTATTGAGCTTCATATTTAAACTGCAACCCTATTTCTATTCCCTTCGACAAAATATTTGTCAATTTTGGATCAAAGAAATTCTCATACCCCCTTTCATTGAATGTTTTATCTCTTTGTGCACTTGAGGACTCACTACGTTTTAAACTTAAATGTTATTTATTTTTGTTATTACCGAAATTTGTAAAAACAACGTCATGAAGTATTCACCTTTAGGTGTATTTGTACCTGAAAAAGCGTTTCAGAAATTATAAATTATGAGAGTTTACCAGGTTATCCCCTAGGCTCCCATCTTGGTTGGTTTTTCCATCAGTGCTTCAGAAAGTCCCACATGGTTCTGTTAAGTCATTTTTTTTTAATCAAGAAAAATTTTTGATTAGGCGCCCGAGGAACTTCTACCGAAAGCGATGGAAATAAAAGAACAAGGTACAGGCCTAACATTTTTTACAATCAGTATCATCATTGTCATTATCGCCATCATCATCACCACCATCATCATTTTCACCATCAACGCCATCGTCATCGCCACAACCAACGCTACTATCGTTATCATTTTCGCTATCAACACCACCATCATTTTCATCATCATCACCAATGCTATCGTCATCCCATTAACACCATCATCATCGTCGCCACCACCAACATCATCATCTTCCCCATCAACTCCGTGGTCATCATCATCACAATCACCACCAACGCCATCATCATTATCGTTTCCATCAACACCATCATCATTGTAATCATCACTGTCAACGCCATCATCATTATCATCATCGCTAAGATCATCATTTTCATCAATTAGTGCCATCATCATTGACACCATCAGCACTATGGTTATCAACCTTATCAACTACAACGACAAACGACAAAATAGTTTATTTGTATCTTTTAGATGTTCATGTTACAATTGATCTATATAATAGAGTTCGGAAAATAGATATTGGAAATCTGAAAACAGCGAACTAATCGAGTTAGATTGCCATCACCATCATCTTTATAATCATCACTATCATTATCACCATCAAAGTTGTCATCATCATTATGACAACCATCGCCATCATTATTATCATCATCGCTTTCATTGTCACCATCAACGCCGTCATCATCATCACCACTATTATTATTATCATAACCATTTCATCGTTCTTATGATTATCATCATCATCACCACTATTATTATCATCATAACCATTTCATCGTTCTTATGATTATCATCATCATCACCACTATTATTACCATCATAACCATTTCATCGTTCTTATGATTATCATCATCATCACCACTATTATTATCATCATAACCATTTCATCATTCTTATGATTATCATCATCATTACCATCATTACCTTCATCGGCGCCTTCCCAACAATTATCATAGTACACACATGCTTTTTGTTTCAGCGTAGTATTATAGCGAATTTCAAGTTTACCAATAAATTATTTTGCTAATCTTTTTTTTTGCTACCTAAATCAGTTGAGGACGCCGAGTCTCTATTAAAGTTCAAAGAAGAGATAACCAAGGGAGCCAATCGCCATCAATCCGCCATCACAACTGTGAAACAGTTAAATGGTAATTATTTTAAATAATTATAATTGAGAATCTTTGCCATCCGATTGGCTAACTGGAGCGGGTGCTTATCACTTGTTTAAAGTTCCTTCGTTAGAGAAACTGAAAATCGTGGGAAGTCTCGTTAACTCTTAATATGCCCACAATGTTTTTTTTTAATTTCTTTGTACAAAAGTACATAATTTTAAAAGGACATCCCCGAAATTGTTTTTGATTTGAACAAAAGGCGAATTTTTTACGAATTTTTAAAATCAAGAAAAACCAGCGCCATTTTGGCACACCAATTGTCAAGGATTGTGACGTACATTAAGGAATCCTGCTTCTTGCAGTGCAGAAAAAAATGCCTGGATAAGTGTTGCAAAGAGATGCAATATCATAAGTATAGATAAATTCCAATGATCTTCCGATCCCGTCTCCTAAATTGAATGCTTTTCCCCTAATATACATCACGGTCAGAAAGAAGTTGACCAAATATATGTAGAGTTTTATTCGGTTTTAAAACTCTCAAAAACTTCGCGTTTTGTTCAAATCTAAAAATGTTTTCTGGGATGTCGTTTTAAAACTGTGTACTTTTTGATAAAGAAATTAAAAAAAACGTTATAGGCTCTTTAAGAAGTTACAAGACTTCTCAAGATTTTCACTCTCTCTGACGAAGTACCAGCCCCATTGCACAAGCATTTCGGCTGTACTGTATTTTAATTGATATTCATTCGGAGTGCTTTTCTTTTCTTTTTACAGTTCTTTGCGAGAAAGTGAGCGAGCAGGACAGTACACAGATGAAATATGTCATGCCAATCATTAAAGATGGCGTCGCTAATGCAACTGCGGCGTTATCAAAATGTGTCAGCCTAAAGGAGACAGCGAACTCGTGGTATGATAGTAATAAGAACTTTACATCTAAATTCTTGTTGTTCTGTAGCTAAAAGCCATTTTGTTAAGGCGAGATAACCCGGATCTCGACGTTAAGGTGATTTTCTTGAGGGAATAAGAAATAGCTGAGTATGTCCTCGGCGTTATGTCGGGGACTTTGAGAAAAAAAGAATGCCCCACCATTTTCTTTTGACCTTTCTCCCTATTACGCTTAAGAAATAAAACATGTTCTCCGTGCCTACATAGCCTTGTGAAAATCGAGGCGAACGTTTAGGAGAATTCGAGAGCAAATCAGCGTTAGCCTGCTCGAGAATTCTCCCAAACTTTGCTGAGGTTTTCACCAGGTTATGGAGGCACGGATAATTAACCCTTTCAGTGCCAGTCAGTTATCAACAACCAACTTCTCCTTATATAACACATACAAAATATGACATTTGGTGATGAGAAAATGAGAATTGATCAAACAAAGCCAACTACTGAAGATTAAAGTCAAATTCTCTCAAATTTGTTCAATGAAAAGTATGGGCTCAGGTTGGTAGAATTTAAAAATACAATTGGCTCTGAAAAGGTTAAAAACTGATGTAAAGTGCGCCGTAGAAAGGACATACAAAAGATTATGAGGGTAAATGGCGAAAAGCTGAGTCAAGTAGATAATTTCTGTTAGTTTTATACTTTTTTAGTTCTAGTGAACTTGTACTTGAAAAATAACTGTATTTAGAAAAGAGAAAAAACGCCCTTTCGATTGAAACGTAGCCAGTTTGTCAGGATATGTGTAACGCTTCTAGAATTTGGGTGGAAAGATAATCTCCCTTGTACAGATAGCACATAGCAAACTACTGAAGAATAAGATTAAAAACAAATTCTCTCAAAGTTGTTTAATGAAAAGTATGAGATCAAGTTGGGAGAATAGCGTTATAGCCGAATTCATATATTAGGGACGGGAAACTCGCTCGGTATTAAAAACCCATCTAATGGGATTTTATGCCGGCCTTTTCATGTGAGCCCAGTTTCTCTAAGATCTTAGCCTATCTATAAATCCTTCATAAAATTTTTGACGTGTTCGTATGACCGTTTTCATCATCTTTCTGTTTATTTGTTATCATGCCCTTGCAAGTCTTTTCGCTTTGGTTTTCTCTTATTCTGAGAGTGTGTCATAATCATCCATAAATGAGAAGCAGCAACACTGTTGCGAAGAATTAGTCCGGTAACCGGGATGAAGTGTTCATATGGCAAAATTTTCCAGCCCTCTTATACCGAGATCTCGGTTGGAAAAACGGAGACCTCACCGTAACCAAGCCAGTCTGCCTTCTCGTATGAACACATCACAAAATTTTCAAAGGGTTAGAAGGCAAAACCTCGGAATCCGGGCTCATATGAGGAGGTCCTTAGTATAAAGCTCAAACGAGAAACTCGTCTAAATCTGTTAACGAATTCATATGAGACGAGATTCCCGCGCGTCTGCATGAGACCGGACAAGATTCCCGTCCCTATATAAGTATGTCCGGATTATGGGTACATTACGTGTTGCTCTGACAAAGAATAAATTAAAGGTAACTCTGACAAAGAATAAAGGTGACTAAAGGTAGCTCGGTATCGCTACGTCTTAAACTACTTACGGCGACCTTAATAAACAAGTTCAACTTTGAACTCTATGAGTGGCATTTCTTTAGCTGTCCAGTTTCCTAATCAAAATAACTTAACTTAAAATTGGAACTGAGTGTTCGTTCTTTAGCAGCTTCATGGCTTTGTCCGAGTTAGCTAAAACTCGATGAAAAATATTCCAATCCTTAATTACATTAACAAGCAAAGCGCGGCTTCTGTTTTATTTTGTTTATCAAAAAAAATGTGTTCGTGAGAAACGATCACAAATAAAATTAAACACGACATCACCAAGAAACAACCAAAGTTATGGTAAACAATCAGAACTCGGCATTGAAAACGTTCCATCTGCTTATTATGAACTAGTAAAAGAGCTCGTTGAAATGACAGAGCTTACCTTGTGCTATTTTAACTCCAAATAGAGCATCCAAGTTGATGTTGCGAAAGGCATGCTGGTAATAACATGTAAGTCGCTTTAAGGCAGTGAATAAGTCTTGCTTGACTTCTGCATTGTGCAGCGATGTGACGGAAAGCCGAGGCTTTCCTTTGGCCACGATTAAGAACAAACTAAACAGACAAATAAACTGCATTTTTGCCCAAAATTGGTACTGAATCTTGGCTCAAATAAAACAAGAACAAAAGGGGATTTTTTTAGATTAGCATTTCAAGAGCTGATTTTTTGGTGGCCTGCTTTTAGGTCACGTAAACAAAACCCAGAGATTGTAAGGTGACCTTTTTATAAACCTTCCGAGTCCCGAGCTTTTTAAATTGTTTGTACTCGATTACTGTGCAAGTTCTGTTCAGCAACGTGGAATATGGCAATTCTTGTTTTCCTTTGAAAGTTCTTATGCATAAATATCTAGATCTGAGACAAATATATAGCGATAAGCATAAACTATGTTTATAAATAAAATCACCGGAACTTAGAGTTTTATCTTTAAACGCTCTTGGCAACAACTTGATTGTTTAAGAAACACTTTTATTCTCCCCAAGCGGCGGCTATGTGCTTTCGAAGTCTAATCTAGTTTCCGACCGGAACACGTCAGAGAACTTGTCATAAGTGACGCTACGGTTCAGCCATTTTCTATTCTGAAGATTTTAGAGAGTGGACGTAAGGATTATAAGGATATCACAAGTAAACCTACTTACGGTTATGGTTAAGCAACTCAAGTGGCTTTTTGTACTTAAACGATCTCCTTTGGAACAATATTTTGAGAGCTTAACCACTCGAGTTTTGCCTTTTGGTCTACAAAAGGTGTTGCGATGAATAAAAATTGACACTCATTTGAGAACAGCTCAAAGACAGTTGAGGTGTGTGATGGTTTACATCATCCCACATTATTGAATCTAATTTCCTTCTTTCCTTACAAAACAAACAGGAAGAAGTAAAAAAAGATTGAAAATTTGGTAGTGGAAGTTTTTATCATTAGTTTTGGTTGATATTACAAAGTTTGAAAGACAAAAAAGTTTAGCTGGGGTGATATTTTCGTTTGACGTCATATTAATCCATATGGCAAATCCAGCAAAATACGATCCTGACGAATAAAACTTTATATATGGAAAAAAAAATTCTTCAATACTATATTTTGTGAGAAGTCGAGACTGAAATTCGCAAAACTCACACAACATTTCAAAAATAAACCCGAAAGCAAGGTAAAGAAGAGTTTCCGTGTTCAATGTCTTTTGTGTTCGAGCATGTGTAAAATTTTGAAAATGTACTGAATTCAGCTAAATGTTTTTAACTAAGCTTAATCAAAACTGGCCTTTTTCTAAACAACAAAATCAGTCTGCAAAAATATACGACAAAAGCAGTTGTACTACTAGCTGCATATTCGTTGCCACACTGACACTTTTGTCATGTGTATGCTGTAATCTGAGAACAGACACAAAAATACTTTCGGCCTAAAGCAGGCAAAGAAAAAAAAAGAACAAATTATGTGCCGGAATGATTGTGTGGAAGCTGTAAAATTAAAAGTTAAAAGAATCGAACACAGTGGAAATACTTTGTGAAACTTTACCTTTAATTTGACAAGTCAACTTTTGTTTCAGGGTTCAAAAGGATAAGGTCAATCACTTTGTTTAAAAAAGATTTGAGTTTTTTCTCTTTATCAAATAATATTTAAAATAATGAACCAGGATCTTTTTGAACTTAACGATATCTGTAATTATTTTTCTCACACGTGCACGATTACCCAATATATACATAAAAAAGACAAAGTTTGTTTCCCATATAGTTGTTCGAGCAATAAGAGCAAAGAGTTTCAGTTTTCAAGGTTAGACTTTTAACTCGTATTTGATTAAAATAATAACAACAAAATTTTTAAGTTTCTGGTACTTCAATTTACGCGTAATTTTCGAAAGTTGTTTTCTAGCCAAGAACTACCAAGTTATAATCTGAAACTAACACTTTTTATTTTATTTTTCTTTCTATAACATTTTCCGCAAGAAAGAAAAAATATGATACTAATATATTTATAAACTTTTTGGGAGTAGAAATTAAGCTGAATATTAAACTTTAAATATTCCGTATTCCGTTGGTTTTTAGTATTGAATATTCCCACTTACTCTAGACCAAAACTGGATTCCCTATTCTTTTCAGGAAAAATTCCATATTCCCTATTTTCCCAAAGAAATGTTCCGTATCACTTAGCTTTCTCAAGCCCATATTCACTATTTCGTTTTTACGTATACCCCGAAAATTTTGTTCCCAAAGTAAAATCTCGATCTTTGTCTTTTCATGCATTGAGTCACACTAGGTCATACAATTTACCTAGTAACGTCAAGTGCCATTCTGCAACGGCCTATACACAAAGCCGGGTTCGTTTAATTTGTAAAGATTTTTTGAATTGCTTAGTGCTCTTTTCTATTACCTCTTTGTTAATCGACTTTGCAACCGTGTTAATAGAGGCGATCAAGTTTTAGATTTGTGAGTATTTATTTAAAAGATTTGATATAATTTTACATGCCGAAAATCGATCCTCTATAAATAGTATGTATTACGAGACAGATACTATGTTCGGAACTCACAAACGGAAATCCAAAATCACCCGAAGCAAACTTAAGATGGCCGTTGTATTAAAATTAATCATTATAAGTTTAATGGTCAAGTAATGACAGGAAAACTCTGCGTTTCTCGCCATTAAAGAAAATTGAAGAACATGAAAATTGAAATTCAGTTTTATTTTGCTACCAATAAAAAGATTGAAGAGCTATCGTCTTAATAACAAGCCTGGTGGTTCGCAATTAAATTTGTTCAAGTTTAAAACATTTTTTTAAAACTGAATACGAGGTAGAAGAACTGATTACAAAAGAATTGACGTAAAGACATACACAGCTGTCATAAAAGAACAAATTGTTACTTTTTGGTTTTAGATTTGAAGTATGCGGGGGAAAAACTAAAAGCTTTGAATTTGACTTTTCATGCGTGAAAGGATTAGCCCTAGTATGTATTTATACAATGTATTAATGTTGATTAATACAACCGGTTGAATTTTAAAGATAGACCAATGCACCAAAAATGTTAGGCAGTCACGGATGTTCATCAATATTTTCTTTAAAGACGACTTGTATCAAGAAAATCGTTTTGCATTGTTTTAAAAAATAATTCTTACTTTACAAAATTTAAAGAGAAAAAGTTTAGGAAAAGCAGGTCAATAAACTATAATGCAATTTTTACAAACCATAAATGGTGAAAAAAGTTTTAAACTTATAAAAGCAATGATTAACACGTAAGCACTCTGCCCAAATGTTTGCTCACGTAGCATCAATCCGGAACTTGCTTTTTGATTTGCCTTTCAATCACAAGTCGCTAACCGGTTAAAACATGTCAGTAACTGTCACTTTGCTTCATTTTATTTTTAATCAAATTGGCTATAATTCGAATGCAGAAAGGTTATGGCAAATGGAATATAAAATGGATAAAATAGCACTTTTTACAAACGCCGCGCCTTTCTTACGTAAAATGTAAAAGATAAAGAAAAAAATCAAAACTTATTTTGGCGGTTTTCCTGGCCTCAGGCTTGGTTGTAATTTTTCTGTTTGAGAAAGTAATTTTTTTCTTGAGGGAAACGTTTTTGGAGCCAAGCTCCTTCTTCAGCATACAGGCTTTCCTGGATTTTTGGCTAAATCACCAAAAAGTTATTCCTGACTAAATATTCGCAATACTGAGTTGATTCTGTTTTAAAAAACAAAAAAATAATTTGTTCATCTTTTTAAGAATTTCGCATACACTGGTATTTTCTCGATACAACACTGCTAGAAGCTAATAATAATACTGAATTAAGTTAGTAGCTTGTACATAGATTTACATTAGATTACTTTTGTACTTAAAAAACCGTTTTACAGAGTAGTATAACAAAGTCCAGAGGTTTTGCCGGTTTGTTTGATAAAAGTATTGTTAGTAGCAGAAAGCATATTGTCAAAGCACAATTTTTAAACGTTTTAACTGATATCGGTATCTAAAAGCCATTTGGTTGATTTCAGCCATATTTTGATGAATTTGCGCAAGAAATGCCCAACTTCTTGTTTTACAAGGTTTAGTTTCCCTTGGTATCTATTATTTACTGCAGCCACAAAAAAAAATGTTAAGCCGGAAAACTAAGTTCCCACCAAAAACATATCGCTACCTTAAAACTTCCTCTCGCAAAACTAAACAATTGTTGCCTGCGAGAAAATTTGTTATTTGCCGAAGACAAAGCACAAACGTATCACATCCGTTCACTAACAAGGATTTGAGCGGATATGACGCGCGCGTTTGAGTCGGTATTTAGTTACAGTTTCTGTGCATAAATAAAACATTAGCCTCCTCCGCAGGAATCTCTATTACCTATTCTAGCTAGGGGCTCCTCTCTTCCTCTTGGTTTTGCCACTATCTCCCAGTCTCCAAAGCCCATTTTTCGTTCCTCAAGAGTTTCCTGCGGAGGAAGCTGAATAAACCATTAGCATTGGTCTCTGCTCACTACTCCGTGCTGATGAGTCCCAAGAAGAACGAAACAGTTGTCTACGGTTGCAGATCTTGGGTTGATCCGATCTCCTATTCATATTGGTTTGCTGACAAGTTTTTTTTTTTCTTTTCACGTGGTACATCAACCATTAATAATTCATTTATTAACTCTGTATTTCTATATTTGGCTGATAGCTAGATTTTCACAGATCCTTTGTACCACATGCCATTACGCAAACAGTCTTTCTGCAGATTAGTCTCTATAAATTTAAGGTTTATTGGATTCTTTGTCAAATTTTAAAACTTCTTGTAGTGAGTGAGCCGGATCTCCTTTCCAAATTTAAAGACCAACTACAATTAAAAAAAAAAAGAAAAATTATTACAAGAGTGTGACTATCTACGTATTCGCAAAGTTTGTATGCACCAGCTGCTGGTTGTCGAAATTTGAGATTTGACTAGAAAAAAGCTAAAAATTTGAGGCTTCTTTCATTTTAAAACAAAATCTCCAGCCTTCAAACGTACAAAGTGACAAACCGTTCGCAGAAATTCGCGCCAATTCTCGCTTAGAAACGGTATCCTCAGGATGTGATTGGCCGAACAAAGTAGTTATAGGCGTTTCTGCACCCAGCCAGAATATGATTGTAGCAGGTTAGCTATTAAGATTATCTTTGTAAATTTTGGAAAAATCACTTCCGGATTCTTCCCCTTTAACTGGGCTGGTAACTAACATATTATTTTCTGGTCCGATGACGTTAAAAGTAGAATTTAGAGTGTTTTATCATCTTTTTCTCAATTGCGGGAGAAACTGCTTACTTTGTTTACGTAGCAGATTTGAGGTGTTTCTATGTGGTTCGGATTAATAAGATTTATTTTCCTTGTTTTAAAACTTTAGTTACATTATTTCACAACATTCTAGTAATACTAATAGTGTCCTAAAAATATATCTGTTTTATTTCAAATCTCATCTGCATGTTTTCGGAAAGAATACTAAAGGCAAGGTAATATGAGTAACAAAATTCCCCAACTCGTCCCGCAATATTGCTGCGAAACAGTTTGAAAATTGATGCTGTTCGTTTTCCACCCGCGGACAAACTTGTCTCACAGCAGAATTAAGTTGTTGCAGTTAAGTGAACCAGATTTCTCATTGGGTAATACGACCAGGTGTATGCTCGCGACGTCATATATTGCTGCGAGACAAGTTGATCCGTGGTAGTAATACGCGCAGCATCTAAAAGTTTTGTTGCAAAAAGTAGAACGGTTTTCTATTACTTTGATGTGAGACAAGTTTGTACGCGGATGGAAAAACGCGCAACATCGATTTTCAACCTGTTTCGCAGCAATGTTGCGACTGCGAGACGAGTCGGGGAAATTTGTTCCTCATATTGCCGTGCCTTAATCCGGCGCTACTTGAACAACTTTGAACCTTTTCTAACAACTTACCCCCATCTACTATAAAAAGTTTAGTTCCCAGCAACTCAAATCCTTTACAACCTGAATATGATCGAAACGTTCACTGATAACTGAACAAAAATAATATATTTTCAAAACACTTACTTATTCTATATATCATGAATATTACTATGAAAAAAGACATGAAATGTAAACCCTGTTTTAATGCATTCGGTTCATTTCCCCTTTTCCTTTGAAATATCCTCCTCTTCTTTGAAAAAAGAGTGCATTTTGCTACAGCGTCAGCATAGATCGCGATACCCAATCTCCTTTCAACTTTCCCAACAAAGGACCAGTACATCAACAATGGAAACGTTTGTCTGCGATGATGATCTGCGACACACTATATTGTCTTAAGAAAAGCAGGTGATCTTTGATGCCATGAATTTTTTACATGGTAAAACAGAACGATAAGGCAACGTTTGATCTTGAACAACAATACTGAATTTTAATAATTCAGGCTGATGACGCAAAAGCGCGAACATATGTTTTATAGCTTTAATAGTACTTAAAGTAGAAAGTTTTTTTTTCTCTTTTTGCAAGGTCTTGAATGTTCTGAGCTGTTACTAAACACTGATTTTGTCAGACTTACTTCCTTTGGTTGAGGTTGTATATTCCAGAACACATGGCTGCTTTGATATTAATTGATATATATGTTAAAGCTTTTTAATTTATGAAAAACGGTTGACACCGTAAGTAAGGGTGTTTCTTAAGGGATAGTGCTGATCGGATAAATGGTAACCAATCATTTTGTTTAACTCAAGGCCTTATGGCTGAGGTGCAGATATTTTACACCATCTCCTTCACTTCTAT
Organism: Zoanthus solanderi; assembly: GCA_024336925.2. Lineage (NCBI taxonomy): Eukaryota > Metazoa > Cnidaria > Anthozoa > Zoantharia > Zoanthidae > Zoanthus > Zoanthus solanderi. The sequence continues at coordinate 20,345 of JANCMA020112857.1, forward strand.
TTTTAGGAAGGTCGGTTCAACTGTCGCGTAGATATCTTACCAACTGCAACACTTTAATTTCATGGAAGGAGGAAAACGGGAGCAACTTTAGAAAACCCCGACACTGTCGTTAATATAATTCTGCACATTTGTTTTTAGAGAACGACGAATGCGCAGAATAAATCACCATGTCATTAACGACAGTATCGTAAAATGGAGCAACTTGTTTGTGTAGATTCCTAGTCAAGGAAAAGCCATCAAACGCCAGATTTTCCTTTGACATGAAAAAATGTTAAGTTTGAAATCTACTCGTGTAGACTTACAACAAGGAAAATGTGGCAAGGGCAGGATATTATATTGAAACTTGTCAAGGAAAACTTGCTCGTCGACTACACGAGCAAGAGAACCACGTCAATGGAAAATTGTAAATAAACTTGTCAAAAAAGAAATTGCTCCTGTAGACAAAGGCGTTAGTCAACGCAACAGATTGAAAATTGAAAATTCAAATTGGCATTGAGCGCATTATTTTCTTTATAAAAAATTCTCCGTGAAACAGGACAACTGCACGGTGTCTATGGCAAATTGGAAAGAAAAAGACGACGTAAATAAACGAAAATGTCAGAAGAAATAAATTGAATCAAATTTCTTTCAATGAAACGAAAATACATATCCTCGTCAACATAGGCGACGTATCTTTAAAGGTGACTTAATCCGACTCAAACACCTGAACTTGCTAACTGATATAATAGAGATCCTTCTTCGGTTGCTGTAAATCAACTCGTTGGAGACAACTGACGTGGTATAATTCTTCTGTTACGACAAAGGTTTTCCATTTCAATTTTGCTTTATTAAAATCAAACTACTTAAAGAATTGTTATACTTTTAAAAGTCTTAAAAAATGTTTGTTGATGGTGTTGAAGCAGCGACTCAAATTTTTAACTTTGCAAATGCGAAGCTAGCTTTAAAAGAAATTACAAAGTTCTGTCAAACGGACCGAATAAAAATGGTCTCTTATCCTCTATATACAGGAAAAAGAGAAATACAATGCAAACACAATGCTTGACGTCATGAAAGCGACAGACCAGTTACTTTTAAAATAGCTTAGTATGTTAATTTGCATAGGCAAAACAGGTTGAAACAAGATCACGACTACGAGTAGGCTATTGAGCTGTCAAACCTTTCATTGTAGAACGGGAAAATTGTTTGCTATAGGCTATACCAACACCTTACAGCCGCAGTTTGTTGAAAAAAGAACGCCAATACTTATCAATAGTTCAGCTGAGGAAATTTTAAAACCAAGTAATTTTAAAACTAAATCATGACCGAAAACAATATTTTTATCGTTTTAAAAATAGCTATGATTTGGATAGCGGTGACAGGGCATTCGGGTGGAAAGGTCTCCGGCTACCTTTTGAGCAACGGCCTGACAAGACACGGGTAAGAAAACTTCTATTTCCTAATTTTAGCGGGTTCAAAGAGATTTTCTTTAGAATAGAATGGTATATTGGGCCATAAGTGCTTATCAGCTTAGAAAAGAACTCGCAACTGTTCTTTTTTTCTCGTATTTTTTTTTTGTTTTGTTTTGTTTTTCTTTGTGTGTTAGTGGAACATAACAGGTTGTCTCGCTTAACTCTCAAAAAGACTAGTTTTCGAAACGGTTGAACGTATGAGCTTGCAACATATCTTGCCTTTTGAAATATCTTGCCTTTTGAAGCAATGAAAATATGAAAGGGATGGTATGAATTCGCCTGGAGAATCATTTTGATCATTTTGCATTTCAAAAACTATATATTTTTTGTCCTAACACCGGCCGAACCATTCATTTGAACTCGGAGAACAACCATCTTGTTATAGATTGATTTTATTTTAATTTGTAAGTCCATGAAGGCAATTTAATTCGTACGTGCAACGGCATTGTTCCTTGCGTTAGCAGAAAAGAAGTAGAAGCCAATAATAGACTGTCTCTATGGTTTTCGTTACTTCGACAAACTATTTCCCTAACTAATTGTATAAACAAAAATACATCAGACCACGTGCTGCTGGCAAATTCGGGATTCAATATTTAATTTACTTCTTCCAAAGAGTTTGATAGTTAAAAACATCCGTTGCATGATATTCCTACAGATATTTACAGGTTTTACGAATGTAGTAGCAGTTTAGAATCGAACCAAAATCTCTGTTTCTTAACCTTAAACGGTCAAACCTTTTGGTTTTCATGTTTAAATGAAATGAAATTTTATTTAAATAAAAAAAAAAAAAAAAAGTTTAAAAACATGAGTGAGTGGTTTGCTCTTTTTTAAAAAAAGTTTTATATCTGGCCAGGGAGGTTCGTTGAGCGACTCCTTTCCATCGCGAACACAAGAAGTTTATCTTCCGTTTGGACTCAAACTTGCCATGATAGTTTTAAGAATTAGATTGTACCCTTCAAATAGTATTGGTCACGTGCTAATTAGACCGTTGCTATGGCTACAAGCATTAATAGAATGACGTAATTTGCAGAAAAAGCTTGTTTTTGAGAATTTGTACCTGCCCTAACCTGTTTTAAAAATCGCATTATTATTACCAATAAAATACTTTTACTGACATACTTGGTTTAATCGAATTAATATTTTAATGAAAAACCACCTTAAGTAGCCAATATATCAATTTAGTAGAAATTAACGAACTATCTATCGCAAATACTGCAATCTGATTGGTCACTATCTATCAGGTGATAGATAGCGTCTGCGGGATGAACTTAAGTAATTCAACATGGCGGCCTTTTCCAGCTTTTCAGAAGACGTTTTGGAAGACGAATCAAACGCTCTTATTCAAAAAGCAATTCCAGAGAAAACTAAAAATAGCAAGAAGATATGGTCTAAAAAATCTCAAAGCCGGGTAAGAAAAAGAAGACTTTGAAGTATCAATTTAACAGTTTCACTCTACGAATAGTCGCTGGTTTATCATCACTCGCCATCATCATTGGTTGTTGGAATAAATTCAATAATTGTTTATCACAAAAATATTGTTACTCTTTTGTTTTTTCTTCAGAGATTTCTACTAAAACAAATAGAATATTCGCTCTCAATTTCTATCGCTAATCGATAGAATGACTCGGGCTTCGCCCTCGAAATTCTATCAGGCGATAGAAATTTCGAGCTCGTATTCTAATTGTTAAGTAGAACAGTATATTAAAATTTTATATGTATCGGCAAACGTGGTGACACTTTCCTGCTTGTTAAAATAATGACGTTTCACAATGACACTGTTAATTATCTTTCTTGCATTTTAAAAGAGACCGATCACAGAATAATTTAACTACTTTTGGGAAGTGAATCCTGAAAAACCGCGAATTAAGATCCTTCATGTACTATAGCCTCGTTGCGGGCTTACACCGTGGTACAAATTCTACCACAATAAGAATACGACTTATTCTTTACAAAAGGGCGGGCATGGTTGGCGCAGTTGTAAGATCTCTGCTTTCCGACCACAAGATCCCAAGACGATCCCGGCTCTGCCGAGATTTGAATATTTGTGAGTCCTTCTTTTTTGCCCACCCTAATTCAGCTTTCCATCCTTTCGGGGTAGTTAAATGAATAACAGCATCTGCTGGGAGCTAACCTGCAATGGATTAGTGTCCCGTCCAGGGGGAGTCAAATACTCATCCGCTTAACACTACAGAAACCGGAGATAAGCACCGGCTCCATGGGCCACCTGTCTCGTAAAGGATTTAGCTTTACAAAACCTAAAAATAAAAAGTACTATTGACTGGCATATGTATATATATATGTCTTATTTAAGAAGCATAAACTGAAAATTTGACATTTCTATGTAAATCAATGTAAAATAAAGAAAGATACTTTTCTAATTTGCATGTCAAAATTGCCAATAAAAACTTAAAATATAAATGGTATAAAATTCGGTTAAAAAGCTTTTGACTAACCTTTTCGACAATTTGTCATTTTCAGAAATAGTTAGTGAAAAGGTTTTTAACCGAACTTAAACCATTTATTGATTTAATATTTTCTAACTCAGTGGTTGCTTTCCGCTTAATTAAGAAACTAGAAAAGCTCTCCGAGAGCGCAGACTTCCGCCAAACATATTGTGATTCCCACGCAACAATGTAGTCCTATATTTATTTTATACACACATTCTATTGTGCAATGATATATGAATCTGCCACATTGATGTTAGAATTCTGGCTGTTCTAAGTTGTGTGATCATGACTGAATGTGACAATTCGGTGTGGGGAAAATAAAATACATGAAGAAATGAAAATATGGAAACAATTATAAAATTGCTAGCTTAATTGTAAGCTAACAGTTTGTCAATATCGCAAGGAAGAACTGATTACCTCTTTCACACCATCCAATGACCTGTTGTCTGCATAATCAATCTGATTATTTATTATGGATTTATAGATACATAAGTTAAAAATAGCCGTCTCTCGCACTGACGCTAACACTAAATCCTTTACGAGCCTAGTGGCCCATGGAGCCGGCGCTTATCTCCGGTTTCTATAGTGTTAAGCGGATGACAGTCTTTGACTCTCCCTGGACGGGACACTAATCCATCGCAGGTTAGCTCCCAGCAGACGCTGGTACTCATTTACCTACCCCGGAAGGATG
>JANCMA020112858.1:0-14741 GCA_024336925.2 Zoanthus solanderi
CACCTTATGTCGACTAATCGACGAATAAAATGTGAATTAAATTCGTCTGAATTATATTCGACGTATGAACTAGGCCTACAGAGAAAGAACCGAAGTTTTCTACCATGGTTAACAGACTTTACTTCATTTTTTCTGTTGAAAAGAAAAATTGAATCCGCTGACCGATCTGCTTGATATTCGTCGATGCGCGAAATTGTGAATGACATTAAAAGCACGTTCAGTGTCACCGGTACCACAAGCATGTACTGCTGAAAAACGGTGTCCAACATGCCGTGTGGTATGTTGGATCTGTAAAGATTTATCAGCCAGATATAAACATACAGAAATTAAGAAATAAAGCATGTTTTCCGTGCCTTCATAGCCTGGTGAAAACCGAGGCGAACGTTTGGGAGAATTCGATCACCTGCTTGAGAATTCTCTCAAACTTTGCCGAGGTTTTCAGCAGGCTATGGACGCACGGACAACATGTTTTACTTCTTTTATAAAATTATAATTTTCATTGTTAACAAAGAGAAAGACGATATGCGAAGCGCGTACGGTAAATTCTCCCAACTCAGAGACAGTCGAACCACATTGCTCACGTCATTTTTGTGCTTCATAGCGTTATAAAAACACACTTGTAGACTAATCAAAACGCACGTAGTATCGAAATTATTTTGTAATAATGAATGAATGGTTGATGTACTACTGACGTGAAAATAAACTTGTCAGAGAAACAATATGGCTACTTCATCTAATGAAGTCGTTTAACAGCACGATAAAAAATTTAAAATAGACCCTATTCATAAATTGCGGCGATTTCAATATTATTTTGCCTACATTCAAATTAGCCCTATTAGCCTCGTTCTTGAGTTCAACTTTCAAAAGAATATCTTACCACAAACGAGGCTATAGTAGGGCTAATTTGAATGTAGACAAAAGAATACTAAAACCGCAGCCATTTTTGAATAGGATCTATGGTAAAAGCTATTGCTGCCTAAAGCTGTTGTAAAAATTTTTTAAAAACTCTAAAAGATCTTAGCTTTGGCCGTTCAACGGCATCATTACAGATGATCATCATCTCTGATGAAGCCGTTGATCATCATCTCTGATGATGCCGTTGATGATCATCTGATGATGCCGTTGATGATCATCTGATGATGCCGTTGATGATCATCTGATGATGCCGTTGATCATCATCTCTGATGATGCTGTTGATGATCATCTGATGATGCCGTTGATGATCATCTGATGATGCTGTTGATGATCATCTGATGATGCCGTTGACGATCATCTCTGATGATGCCGTTGATGATCATCTCTGATGATGCCGTTCATAATCATCTCTGGTGATGCCGTTGAACGGCCAAAGCTAAGATCTTTTAGAGTTTTTTAAAAAATTTAAATATCTATCACAAAAATTTTACAACAGCTTTAAGCAGCAATAGCTTTTACCATTTTATAAATATGGCTACTTTAGACACACTCAAATTGTAAAAAGAAACTGGAAAGAAACCGCTATAGCGGTTAATTACGAGAGCCACTCGCATTAACCCAAAACCCGCTCTTTAGCCGAAAAAGCAACAACTTAATCTTCAAGGTATGTTTATTTCCAGTTTTTCTTACAATTTGAGTGTTTTTTACGGTCGGCGGCAAAATTAGAATTTCCCATTCACAGTCAATTATATTTTCTAAATGTCGTTACAAACTCTAATACGAACCGAAGAGGTTTCACTTGTCTTTAGAAAAAAATATAAGAGGTTTAGAACGAACGAGACACGTCAATGTCAATAACAAAAGAGACATATATGTTAAGATTATAGAGTTTTGCTCTGTGACACTTACTTTATAAACAAAGTTTGCCCATGCTCCGCCAACAGCCGCTGGACAGTGTGTGTGCTGTTTATAGCGCCTGAAGTTTCCGCAAAAGCAGTTGATAGATTCTCCGTACTTGGTGTAACTTGAACATGCATTCGGTCCAGACCAACATTCACCGAAAAACTGTATCGCAAAACATTGGTATCCCTGTGGTGCACAGAGGTTTTTACTATGCATTATGAAAATTTTAACAGTAAAAGATCTGCATGGAGCGTATAAATTCTATTTACCTAGGTACTAGCAGCCGCTAAAAAAATGCCAGAAAGAAGGGTATGTCGCTATGGGTTGTCTTTGAGGAAAGGGGGTTTCAACGTATCCCAGTGATTAGCTCAGTGCCACCCTCCTTAAGCCTGGCAGTTCCCATTCATGAATCAGCCTGCTTTAGTGAGTGTCTGGAGGTCAGAGCCACTATTCAACAACATACCGCAACATCCCAAAACAAAGAATCAAGAGACATCCAGCTTGAGAGTTGGAATGTTACACCATGAGCCCTCGGCCTACCTCCTGACAACTTGCGTCAGATTGACGATTAAAAAGAAAAACTGCTGTCATCGGATGCCAAACTCTTGGTGCATCATGGTACTTGAGTTATTGAATACCTTATTATAGGAAATTAACGCTCGTGTTAATTAAGGTATTGGAAATTAACGCGACTTAAATTAACCCGAAGTGGAGGAAAAATTATTTTCAAGTAAAGGAAATTAACGCGAAAGAGGTGCTAAAATTTCAAAATGAAGGAAATTAACGCGACCACACAAAGAAACGGAACTTGTAGAGACAACAGCAACAAATATATTCTAACACACTGTCAACAAGTTAACAAAATCCAAAACCCAAACGAATCTCGCTATTTCGAGGGTTCTTTTTAGCGTTCTTTTCAGATACCGGTGGATCTGAGGAAGTCTCATATTCCATCGAGAAAAATTACGTTGACGACTCAAAATCCATCTTATCTGAAATCCAAGAAGCAGATGTGTATGTTTCTGACCACGACAGTGACGAAGAAGCAGAAACATTACAAACGATTTGCTGTTTAAACTATGAGAAAGTGCTGCGCAAAATAAAAAGCTACTGTTTCATAGTTTTCAAAAATGTTTGGAGTGTATCAAAACTTTGGGACAAAAATAATGGAAATTAACGTCGCGAAAATTAACGCTCCACTAATTTAAGGGCATGGAAATTAACGCTCACAAAAATTAACGCGACTTAAATTAACGCAAATTTCCCAAATTCGCGTTAATTTCATGAAGCTTTAATTTCCTATAATAAGGTAGTTAGATAAAATTTACTCAGTTCAAGTTGGATTTGAATGATTGAGAATAAACCTTGATCCGAAATCCCGCGCTACTACACCATATCAACGAACTATGATCAAAATTCAAATGATGTCAATTACCTTTGCATATGCTGCTTCAGAACACTGGCGGACCATGGAGTTCATGGTCAACTGCTTGGGGTTCTTGCGGTAGTATTCCAGTAGCAACGGTAACGCTCTGTAATTACTTCTGTCTCTGTAACATCCCAGCGCAATAAGTCGAATGGCTAAAGTAAATGATAAACGATATTTTAAGGCTACCGTATACCTTCAGGGGTGTTTTGCGTGAAAACGATACAATGCGTCTGTTTTAAACACCGTAGATACCTAAACCATATATCAAACTAAAGCTTATAGAGCTGGCTTTCGAACTATACTAAAAATTTTGAATTAAAATGAGTTTAGGTTTTTTACGCTCTCTAAAAACGAGCTACAAAACTACCTTTCGAAAGTTACAAGTCCAAGCGATTATTGATATTTAACGATTTAATTAGTCCGCCGTTTTCCAGACCAAAAGTGCTAAAAAAACGTGTCTGCGTTTTTTCATATTCAATTGCAGAGAAAAGTTACAACGCTTTTTCGAATTAGGGTTTTAAAAAAAGCCTATAGGCCGTGCGAAAATTGCTCTAAAACAAAAAGTTTTTCGAAAAAAAAAAGGAGACAATTTTTTTTTCTTCGTATATTGAAGAAGCTACTGTGCAAATTTTAGGGTAAACGAACAAATTCCATTGGACTTGGAACTATTTAAAGTGTCCACTCCAAGTGAAAATAATGATTCGAGAAAACAGCGATCAGAAAAATTTGTCTAGTTTCTAGATCTCAGCTAATTAGCACTTGAAAAGTTTACTTCCGGCAACACCCGAATTAAAATTTACGCGCAAGTCTGCAAAGTTCAAACAAAGTTTCAAACTTCTGCGGCTTGTGTCTGGTGTTTCGCGAAGTCGGTATTTTTGCAAATTCTGAACATTGAGCTGTATTTTTGACAAAGCTTGTCGAATAACATTGGGAAAACCAAAAGGAAAAGACGAGCTAAAAACCAAAGAACAGCGGCGGGTGGGAGTCACCAAATGCAAACGAGTACAGCGCCTAGCCACAGAGAGCAGAAAGTCGTCTCAGTTGATCGCATTTATGTCTCAGCCTGTCAATCAAATGAATAACTTTTACTTCCGTCCGAATGAAAAACCGCTATTTCTCCAACAATTCTTTTTTTTTCCGAGTTTTTTTAACGTGAAGATCACAATTTTTTCATTACTTTAGCCCAAAAATCGAAATTTTGAGAAAATTACCTATCTGAAGGTATACGGTAACCTTAGCCTTACGCAATAATTCATTAACACATTCATTTAAATTTATTGTGCTTTTTTACATTTTGGTCGAAGTTTTAATTGATCTCATTCAAAAAGTTGAGCGTACTTGCACTGGCGGCTTTGTTAGTTCATAAAAACTTTAAGCAAACAATAACGGCTTAGAAAAATCACATCTCCGGTTCGCTCTTTACCTCCTTGTGCGGGTCTCATTAGGGTTTTATTTTCCTTGCAATAAACTTTGTGAGCGGGAAAACAATTAAATATTTCTCCATGAAGCCAAACAAGTACTGAGAAAATTCTTGTTATTACGTTCTTGTAGTCAAGAAAACTCTAAAAAAGGTCTTTTCACGTTCTAATTTTAGCGACAACTCCGTGCAAGCGCTCAGCCCGATGCATTCCAACGTGCAGTTACTGTATTTACAACTGTTCTTTACCGTCGGCGTCGCCAGTAGTCCCTAATTCAGTCACTGAATTCAAACAATCGTGCATGAAGTTTTGACAGCTCACACGATTTTGTAACATTTTATGAACGAAAGCAGGGCTTGGTTGAAAAGGTTTACTTCCGAAAATTAAGAAATTTTAAAGAGAGTTTCAACTGCTTTTAAAATCCAACGTGTTTCTCAATATACTGATTAAATGACAATAAAAGACAAGTACTTTTAAAGCATAAACCGTAATTAGTATGCAATGGTATTAAAATGCAATCAAATGTTAACTTGTAAAAATTAGGGAATAATTTCATTTGTATATATTGTCAAAATTTTAGCGAATTTCGATCGCCTAAAGGCTCGGGAAATTATCAGAATTTTGACAAAGCGCGTGTGTCATTATTTCTTAATTTCACGCTTTACCATTCGGCTCGGGATCTACAGCTTTTCTCGTGTGCTCCCAACAGTGGTTTATTAGTAAGTGTAATCGAATGGTGACGAGTGACATTTGGAAATAATCTCACGCGCGTGTTGTCAAAGTTCTGATAATTTCCCGAGCCTTTAAGCTTCAAATTATTGTTTTAATAAATACAAGCCATTGAATATATGATACACTCCAGCGAAAGTTGTCATTTATCAGAGTATAAACTCAAGTGATTTTGGCGGGCTTTTTAACTCATTGCACCAACACAGGTCAACATTTTCGCGCCTTTGAAACAGGTTTAAAGTTTGGTCTTTCGACTCGCCGACATGTGAAAATACTTTAAATGCTGGTCGAGTTGTTCTAATCTTCCACTGAATTACTGAGCTTACTTCTCGAAGAGATGCTGCATGAGCAATTCCAAAACAAGTAAGATGTTAAATTTTCTTTTACGGTTTGAGTTTCATCGTTTGACAAACTTCATTGAATGTTTCGCTATTTGCTGAAAATTATCCTCTTCGCGCTAATTTTTAAAAGTTCATTTTTAAACCTTTCTTCATGTACAAACATTTTGTGGTTTCTATATTTTAATCTATTTCATCTACGCCATTTTAATAATGTAATTATTTATTTTAAAAATTATTATTTCTTCAAATTCTTGCTTCATTTTCGTAAAGTCATGTGTCGCACCGAATCTGCTTCTCTCAGAATTTGAGATAATAGCTGTGGTTACACTACGCCTCGGGTTAGGTCGTTCCCAAGGGTAACTGGCTCGGTTTGGGTTCATCTTGGGTTTCACTTTACCCGTGGTGAGCCGGTTACACGTGTCATCATTAACCTAGGGTGGTCTTAAATTTGGCGCTAAAAATTGTAAACATGGACGCCATACAGCGGGCCACTCTGTGCATTGTGCTTGTGCTTTTAATCACACGCCAACCAGCAGAAATAGCGATTTCTGACAGGTGTCAACGCGTCAACACGTATTAACTTTTTCCTGTTACGTGATTGGCTTAGTCCGCCTCGGGTTGCTGCTAACCATACTACTTCGGTGAGGTTACTGTCATGGGTTATTTCTTTGTTCTCTTTGACGTATCTATAGAAACTACCCGAAGGTAATTTAGCCTTGGGGAAGGCGGTTACACACATTGTTTCTTTTGCCCGTGGTTAAGGGCCGCTTACCCGTGGGAAAAACGGCCCGTGTAACCACGGCTAATGTTAATGGCACTCGACTTACCGTGGTAATTTGAACATGTTTAGAAAACTGGATAACTTTTGGCACTAACGGCTTGCCAAAGAGATCGGCCAAAAACGATCTGTTATTTTGAAAAGTGGCTGTTTAGGGCTGCAGTATCATACAGCATTCCACAGTGTTAAAAAAGTGTGATATATTAAAAGATAAATCATTTAGTTGCTTTGTAATATGTAATAACCTAGTGGTTTCTCAAGAAAAGACACCGTGAAATGCTCCAATACAAAATATTCGAATATATTTTTATAATCCGTGGATGAAAGGATCTCAAAACATTTACCACTCACCTGTACGTACTGCAAGTTTGTTTCCTGGTAAAAACATGTTTTCACCTTCGTCTAAAAAGGGTATCTCTGTCAAGAACGACAATGGAAATGAAACAATCAGCCTTAAGCATTTCTTTTTTTCCTTTAGGATTATTACACATAAACTGTCTTTTAGCAACACTTCGTGGATCAGGTGTTTTCGCGTCATTAGTTATGTTTCCAAACGTTTTTCTCCCCATCCATTCCATGTTTGGACGATATCATACAGAACTATCGCAGTTTGTACCGCGGTATTTTGCAGTGACGGCATTCCTGAATACAACTGGTGTCGTAGCTGTGACTGACGTTTTGAGAGTGCTAAACTCAATAAAAAAGCTAAATCGTTTCCGAAACAAGCAGCCGATGAAAACGGATCTTATTTCACGCGTGCAGGTTACTGGATGGAAAGATGAGTGAGTTTTGGAGTTTAAAAAGAAAATAACACAAATTGTCAAATCTCTGCAGGACTGAAAATCCTGCCTTGCCGAGAACTTGTGTTTGACTGAAGGCAAAGATCTTATCAACTACGCCAGCTTATCGGCGGCTAAGAACCAAACAAGTTTCCCCTCCCTTAAAAAGTGTTATATTTTAAAACCTTAAACCACTTTAACGATTCTCCTTGTTAAAAACAAAACGTTTTTTTTGTTTAGTCTTCCTAAGTCGAGCTACGAACTACTACGACCCTGGGGCTGATACCACTGAAAATATTTCATTACTTGAGTTACAGGTGTCGCCTTGGAATTCCTCAGGACAGTTGCAGAGGTTTGGAGCTATACAAGCACCTCCATTCATACATGGTTCATCACAGACAGCTGAGAATAAAAAGTAGAATAACCTTTTAGTAAAATCCGCTTGCAACTTTAAATACAACACATCACGCTACATGGAAACGTAAAATATTCTGTTGATTATTTTTGACGTTGTTTTAAAACTTTTTAAAACAAAATTAAGACATATTTATATTTTTGTTTGTTTGTAAAGCCCATGGCTGAACTGCCGCTTGTCTCCGATTTCTGAAGTGTCTCTGCTGATTTGTTTTCCATCTGTTTTTTTAGAATACTGCAATTATTTTACCTTATCTAGTAAAATGATAAACCCATCCCAGCCAAACAACGTTAACAATTTTTTGTTTTGATTATAAGTATATATATTCTTATCAATCGTACCTATATGGCAGGTTGTTCCCGTCCATCCGGGAGCGCAGTTGCATTGGTCTTCGTTAGTGCACATTCCCCCGTTCAAACATTCTGGATCACATGAGGGGACTAAAATACAAAAGTTTAATTGCTGAAAAAGTAATATCTTTCTTAAATGACCTTTCAAAAACATAACATTCTACTTCAGTTCTTCTCAGTTTTGTTTTTATTGTTGTTTGTTTGCTTTTTCTACCCTCAAAGGCACCATATATGAGCTGCTAGCTCAAAGCATTGTGTTAGTGTTACATTGGGTGGTGGACTTGCCGTGAACAGTACACTACCAGCTGAATTCCTAATTCGCCATTTTTTATATAATCTTGGCGGATCCAGGAGTAGTTACACTTCAGTTAGTTCGGTTGAGCTACCCTGCGGACCCACGCCGGATATTTCGTTTTTAACTCGATCCTGTTCATTGAGATTTGTCGCTCTGATAAATGAGGATGTGCTGATATTTCAATGTCTTAACTAAGATTTCTCTAACTATTTATGAAATAAGTTAACATAAAATTGCGAAAGCAGAACAGCATTTAAACTGTTACAAGTAATTAGACGCACAGATGCGCGAGAATGCTTGCCATAGATATTTTTTTTCAAGTTTAATAGAGGTAATTCATTTTGTAAATTTTCCGGAAGCACAACTCCTCGACTCACTCATTAATTACATCTCCGTAATCCGAGCTCAGATCCAACTACTTTTGGCAAATTTTTGAATCCAAGGCAAAGAATGATTACCTTTAGTAAATTGGTCGCAGTTACCGCCTGTGTATCCTTCACAGCACATTTGTTCAGTGAATTTCACTATCCTTGTCGACAGCTTTGTCAATGGAATCCTTACAATTCTAAAGAACGAAGATTCAGATGAAGGTTATATGAAGTGTCAAGCATTATTCTTCTAAAAAAGCAATTGTCACACTAATGAGTGGTTGACAAGCTTAATTTTTTTTAAAATACTTTTGAATAAACACAACACTTCTCACAAAATCTGGTACACTCGGGGCACTGCATTGCCTAAAAACTTTTTTAAAACGTGGTTGGACTAGGAGTTCTAAGCAAATGTTGGTTCCAATCACCAGCGGCCAAACTTTTTTGACCACTGATCACGGGACAGTATATACAACGTGATCTTCTTTAGGGTTCAAAGGAGTGAAAGTTTTTCAGATGATTATGGATCAGATGGACGTTTGAGAAAAAATAGCTTATCTTAAAAAATGTGACAGGCGATACCACCCTTCTCCTAAATCATCTGTTGTGAATATAAAGATGAAAACATAGCACAACATCGATCTTTACAAACTGTATAAACTAGAGTCTTGCCGACAATGAAAGGAACCTGCATATGATCCGCCCGCCAACCCGACAAATAATCGGCAGGCCGTGTGTTGCTCTCTTTGCACTTCGGCGACTTTTTTTTCCCTTTTTTTTCAACATTTCATTTCTACATGCATAAAGAGTATTGACAGCCGGTTGTATTAAGAAAACTATAGGTGATTTAGGTATCATTGAAAGGCAGCCGTGTAAAAATACAACTCCATTTATTAATAAAAGATTTTTTAAAAAGCTTCTCTCTTTTGTGCTATTTTTTGTTCAAAGGTTGCTACACGTTTAATATTTGATTAAAAAGATCTAAATTGGGCTTGATCTTTTTGAACCGTGAAACATATATTGATTGTTTGCCAGTTAAAAGTATGTGATTGATCAGCGAGAATTGTTTATGATTGCTTACACCAAACAAAACATGAGTCTAGTTTAAAGATTCTAACTAGTTTTACTTGAAAGTTTTTCAGCCATATACTAACTTCTTTCTAAAACAATTGTGTGTATGTACAGTTATAAAACATATGCACAACAGTCTCTTCGTGTATACTGCAGAAAAAGCATTTTGCAGTTTCTACAATATTCCATTTAGTTGCACCCGGCAACTTGCTGTAGACAACAATTCGTATAAAGCTGCCCGACAAAAAAAACAAACCATGCTCTTATGTTGTTGGATTAAGTAAAAAGGCAATTAAAACAAGGAATCTTACAACGAACGAAAGTTTTAGAATCAGTTTTTGAAACAAAAACAGTTAAGCTTGACTTAGCTCACGATTATGACAAAATTAAAAGTGGCTACATTAACAAACACACAACTCGCTCAGATCCATTTTAAAGTATTTTTCCCTTAAAATCTATATAAAATAGCATTCATTAGATGACGAGTGATTTTTATGACTTCCTAAGGCTAAAGTTAAGAAGGGTTTTAATCAAAATTAAAATATATGTATATTTCGTATACAAACAGGTTTGGTTAATTAATAAAGAAAGGGCTATATAATTGTGCTTCTCTTCTACAAAAATGTAAATTAAACTTGAACAATTACACAAAGCTAGCGATACAGTCCATAGTAAATTAAAAGGAATTGCCGCTCTTTGGTAAAAATGCACAAAAGATTTTGACTCCAATTAATGCGAATAATAACGTCACCTTAAAAATCAACACTATTTGTCCACAATCTTGATTGCAATAAGGAGAAACAGGAAGCGCTTAATATAATTCATTGTGTAGTGGAACAAATAATTTCGAGTTTACTCGACTCGATTTATTTGCAGAGTGCAGCAACTGATTTGTGTTGACAATAAACTCGTTTTTTTCTTTAAAAGTGCTTCCATTTTCGTTCAGTTTAAAGACAGAACCGAAACTTAGAGCTAGACAGTTTACGTTGAGCAATAAGATTGCTGACACTCCCAAATACTAAAAAATACCGGATTCATACAAAATATTCATTCGTAATGTTAACAAAGGAAATGTCATTCAGTGTGTGGTACTTTGTGCTTATTGTCGGATTACTGGATGTTTAAAAGGGAAAGACACACTTTTGTTTTAATTGTTCAAAAACTAAACCCAATCTAAACAGCTAATACTAAGCAAAGATTAAAAAAGCTAGATTCTTAGTACTGGTGGAAGCTCAATTCTTTAAGTAATCAATATAAAAAAAAGCAATTTAATCAGTGTAATTCTCTTCGTCCGGAAGGCTTGAATATTAACAAATATTTTCAAATTGACTTTACAAAGGAATGAATAAATGCATTTATTCATATATTAAAAAAGCTTTTGCTCTAGCTTGAGAATTATCCTAAGCTACAAATGTTAACATAGTTTGTTCCTATAACAAAAATATGGCCTTTTTTATTCTTGAAAGAATTCGCCAGTTCGATTTTGGTCAGAGATTCACTTTTACATTCTCCATGGCCTTCATATATGTCGAAAATTAATTTTGTGAACGTATGGAATAAAAACAGCCTCGGCTAAAGTTTTAGTGTACACACATTACTCTTATGAATTCACGCATGTGTACATGTATGTACATAGAACAATGTATTGAGAACAGATCAAAATGAAGGTTTTGAGAAGTTCTTTACAATGAAGAAAAATCAATTTCATCTTTTATTAAGCTAAGTGATATAAATAGTCAAAAAGAGCTCTTGCAGTTTAAAACAAAAACGTTGTAACTTAAAGCAAATCCAAGAATGAAACTACAGCGAATTTTACAAAACTCTGGTAGTTTGCTCCAGATCTCCTAAACGCGAAAACCCAGTTTGCTCAGCCTTAGTCAGGTATACGTAGAATACCAATAAGTCAACCAGGCCCTTTTCCAAATTGGAAAAAGACGATACAGAACTTTTTTACGTTAATAAACTATATAAGTAGCTAATTTCAAAGTAGGGCTTTTTATTATATTAACTGTGAAGCTTATATAAAAAGGAATTTATAGTAAAAATAATTTACTAAATTAGATAGTTTTAGTATTTTTTAGAAATCAAGACTCGTATATACCAGGAAGTGCATGAAATAAAACAAAAACTGCCGAAGGCTACGAAACTTGTCGTTTTGTCAACTCGATGTTTTGAGTATCGCGCACAACATGGTATTTTGGACTGAAGGAAATCAAGGTTGTACAAAGAGTGTATATAACCTTTTATAAATGAAAAACAACAGAAATATGGTTTACAAGCTCAAACCATTAATTAAAACTGTAGCAATGTGATTCGTTCATAAGCATCGTAATTAATTCAATCGCAAACTAGAACCTAACGCAGCCAACTACATTATTAAGAATATGCTTGAAAGTACATCATACTAAGTTCTTCAGATTTGTACTGTTTATAACCGCCTTTAGAAATGTTTCTACTACAGGAAAGAAAAACGGAGAATACCTCACTTTTTACTTTTATCGTTTCGAAGGTTTGCATAAAGAGATCAGTTAAAATATTTTAAAATACGTATGTACATGCAGTGACAGAAAAGAAACATCCATACCTGTCGAAAACACACATGGTATGATCGTTGGTATCCTTCGCTATAAACTTGTCTGTTTCTTCAACTTTGTCCACACACTTTATACGTATTAAATGTGTTATTGTCTTTTCATGTTTTGTTACATACTGTTCTTTTCTCTCCTTTTTGACGGGACAGAAATGGGACGAAGTGTCTTGGCCATTGCTGTAACCAATATACGTTGATTAGTCATTAGAATGAAACTGTAACAATGAGAACATATCTTATAAAAGTAAAAAGAATTAAATTCACAGAAAACGTTAACAACAATAAAATAAAGTTGTCATCAATATTTTAGTATGATACGGACAAAAATCAAAAATTTATAGAAAACTCGAAACGCTAGCGTTAACTTCACTTAGATACATATGTATATATTCTATTGTTTTCTACATCAAATTTACCGTCTGTATCGTATCAAATACCCTGAAATTCCAAAAGTTTAGAGCAGTTTAATCCTTACCAACATTTGTACTAATTTGTCAAGGATAATAAAGCAAAAAAAAAAAAAAAAATTTCCTACCCACCTTACTTTTGTGCTTTTGGACGGTTCCACCAAATCTAATATTACAAAGCAGGAGAAAATAAAAATATTTAAAATTTCAACTTTTCGCATGCTTGATTAGCTTAAGAATAAAAAAGCTTTGGCTACCAAAAAATCTTCATTGGAGAGCAAATTGCTTAACAAACGCTTTTGTGATGACCGGGAAAATAACTTATCTTCTAATATTACACAATGGTAAAAATCTAATAAATGTTCAAGGATTGTTGGGTAGAAATAGCATTTTGTTGAATTTGTGTCAACAGTAAAAATAAACAGTTTTGACAGTTTGTTTATATCAATTACCGGCACCAAATCGTTCAATCTGCAGTTATCATCAGCAGCTTTATAAATTAAACAATTCTTTAAGAAATGTTACAAATAACTACAAGTCATGGACCACCCGACAAAACTCGAGATGAAACAATTTTAAGGTGGCTAAAACTATGTTTTATCCTTGTATACCGTACAAATAATGGTTCTGTTTGAAGAAAATATTCCGTGGGGGCACAACATCTCCCGTCATTTTATAGTATGTGGCAAAACCTTTTACAAAAGCGCACGAAAAATATTTCTTAATTTGTTATACAGCATATAGATGTTATGAAGATAACATCTGAAATAACAAGAAATATCCAAGTATTTATTCACAAGTGTCTTCGAATTATCCTAAAGATAAAGTGGTCAGAGAAAGTTTCAAATGCAGAAATTAGGAGGCGGTGCTTTCAGGAAAACATCATGGTAGAAATAACACGCAGAAATTGGCGATTCATTGGACACATTCTCCGAAAAGATAGTACATCCATCAGCAGGACAGGACTCTTTTGGACGCCCGATGGCAAGCGCAAAAGAGGACGCCCCAGGGCTACATGGCGTAGAACATCAGAAAAGGAGTTGGAAGATCTGGGATGGTCCTGGGCAGTCATCAGGAAGAAGGCGCAGGATCAACAGTGCTGGAGAACAGTTGCTGAGACCTTATGTGCCCGATGGTACGACAAGGACAGATGATGATGATGATGATGGTCTTCCGTTTGTGTTTTTTGTGACTGCTCGTTATCATAAGCTGCAAGAAGAGATTGGATTTCAATTTCTTTAGTTTTTCAACCTCAGCCAATCGAAGTTCTTGCATTTCATCTTTACGTTTTAGGGAGGTCTTGATATCTTCAACCAACTTTTGTACTTGTGTTAGATGATGGTTTAGCGTCACTGCCTTTTTGGTGGTCTTGAATGAGTTTAGAATGACGTGCATGACTCTCCACATCTGAACGAAGGCCTTTGATAAATATATCTCTTCTTTAACTCCAAGAGGATGATATCTTTGGAAAATTTCTTTGCAATACTCTTCTAGAGACTGTGCTGGAGCTTGCCTGCGGTTGTTTAATTCTTGCTTTAAGAAGTGCTGGAGTAGGGCGTTACTAAACCGGTTATTTAAAGCTTCTACAGTGCTGCAGGGCTGTCTTATTTGGTTGCCGGTGGATATTGGCGTATTAGGTACTGGCCAGTCTCTCTAAGTAAAATGGAAAGGTTTTTGGCTTTTGTTTGGGGAGACCCGTTATTGAAGTCAGCAAGAAGATTAAATTTATTATTCAAACATTGACGTCATCCTTAAGTGTCCATGAAATGATTTGAGTTTAAAGGGGCTCTGTCACGAGCTACGCATGTGCAGGATATTTGCCTCCTCAGATAAAGGAAAACTAAATGCTACAACTAACCTATTTTTTTTTAATTTAATTGGTATAGTAGATTAATTCTGTGAAATTTTTTTTTAGATTAAAGTCAAATTACATTGAGAAATTAAATATAGAAA
>JANCMA020112959.1:0-14739 GCA_024336925.2 Zoanthus solanderi
ACCAAATGTCATATTTTGTATGTGTTATATAAGGAGAAGTTGGCTGTTGATAACTGACTGGCACTGAAAGGGTTAAACCGAGGTTTCACTGTACAAAAATCGGTTGCTTTTACACTGATCCGCAAATAGCAGGGCTATTCGGGGTGGATCAGTAGTTAATGGCTCTATTTACAAACAAACACACATACAATTACAAAAAAAGAAAAAGAAAAGGGATGGGAGAGCGTTGTTTCTTTTTTCTTTTCTCCCCTTTTTTTTCTGTTCATTTTTTTGCCCTTGTCTCTATCGCAAGGCTTATTATTTGTCCATCAAAGTTTTTACAGCTTTGCCTATTTGGGAGATATCGACGTAGTCATCATGCTTGTGAAGCACGTGTAATAATGCCTCGTGCAATTTGGTTTTAAGTAGATTTTTAGGTTTTTCTCTTAAGGAAGTTGGTATCTCATTCCAGGTCCTTGCTCCGAATCTTGCAAATGATTTAAACTGGCTTTGTAATTTTGAGTGTTTAATGTAGAAATTGCGAGAAGAAGAGGCGCGCGTGTTATATGAATGCACCGTTTTAGTATCTGTAAAGTGATCGGTGATATTTTTAGGTGCTTTTTTCATGACGTATATCGTGCACTAGGCAGCATACATTTTCGTAATAGAGAAAGGTAACTGGTAAAATATCAGCATTTAAAAAGAGTGGGATGGCATGGTCTCTTCGTCCTGAGCAATAGATGAAACGCAGTGCTCCGGCTTTTGTAGGATAAGAATCTTATTTAAGTGGCATTTATCAGCAGCACCCCATACAACTATTGTGTAGGAGATATATGGCGCAATTAGCAACTTCTAAATTTGTAAAAGTATTTTAGAGGGGAGAAAGTGTCTTAGTTTTGAAATCATTCCTACTGTTTTACTAATTTTGATTGTATTTGGTCAATGTGATTTTTGAAGGACAGGTTTTTGTCAAGTAAAATTCCGAGGTACTTAACACAGTCTTTGCATTCAAGGCTGGATTGGCTTTGTTTCTCATTGTCATGTAATAAAATTTTAGGCTGGTACGTTAATATTTTTTCATCGAGGACAGATCGAATATAACATGGTTGGATTTTTTTATGTTCAGCGTCAATCTGTTTGCTGTTAGCCATTCGTAGACATTAACAAGCTCATTGTTGACTACAGACTCAAGCGAACGCAAATGTTTGTCAGCATACAAAATATTATTGTCGTCAGCAGAAAGAAAAAAAAAATTTTGCTAGAAGAGTATTGAATCGGTCATTCATGTAAATGAGAACTAGAAGAGGGCCCAGTACAGAGCCTTGCGGGACTCCGCAATCTATGGATTGTTGTTCAGATACTGGCGGTGCCATTAATTTCAGTATTTTGTCTGCGGTTACTCAAGTATGATGCAAACCACTCAGATATTATACCCCGGAAACCATAGTGTTGTAGTTTACTTAGAAGAATATCATGATTTACAGTAGTGTCAAAAGCTTTTTTCAATGAAGATTCCACACGAGAAGAGGCCTTTATCCATATTAGATTGAACGGAGTTAACTATATCTAGAATCGCATGTTCCGTAAAATGAGGTTTTTGAAAACCATATTGCGTCTTATAGTTATACAATATATCATGTGTTTCAATAAATGATATTATTCGTGCGCACATCATGATCAGTTTTTCAAATATTCTATTGAAGTTCGATAATAGCGAAATGGGTCTATAGTTGTTTGGGTTTTCTACGTCGTCAGTACAATTTTTGCTAGTTTCAGTTTATCGGGGTAGGTTCCTTGAGAGATAGACAAGTTGATTTATGTCGTAAGAGGCTGACTGACAATGTCGCTACTGAACTACTTTCAATAAGTATGTTGGGCAGGAATAAAGGCCATATATGATTTCTTGTTTGACAAGGATTTGGAATCGCACTTCAGTGGGTGTTACCGGGCTGAATAAGAAAGACACCTGAGGAGATGAAGATCTAGGTAGAAAATTGCGAAAATCCTGTTTTGATGAAGGAAGTTTGGTGGCTCGCTGAGGGCCAACGGAAGCAAAATGTTTGTTCAGTACATTTATTTAGCTATTTTTGCAGAGTTCTTTGTTACATTGTTATTATTTCTAGGGTCTTTAATTTTTGTAAGACAGGTAGATGATTTAATTTTCGAGAATGCACGCGATTTATTCCTTCCCAGGTTTTTTTCATATTTGTAACATTTTCTTCAAAATATTTCAAGTATTAATCTTTTTTACTTGCCTTAATTAACGAATTAAGCTTATTTCGATAATATTTATATTTTTCTGTCTCACCGGATGCATACAATTTATTTTTAACTTTGATAGACTTTCTAATTCCTTTGGTAATCCATGGTTTATAGAATTGTTTAGATTTACGCTTAGAGATGGCTTTGAATAGAGCATGCTTATTAATAACACGGTTGAGCCTTTTAAAAAAAGCAGCAAAACTATTATTTAAATCTTTCTCACTATTACTAATAACGGTACTCCAGTCGACGCTAGCGACATCCTCCTTTAATGCGTCTGAACAAAAATGTGAGAAGTCTCGCATATTTTTCATGCGTGTTACTGTTAACAGAAGGAATGAAAAATGTCTCAGTTATTTAATCAGAGCGATCAGTAACCGCTTTTGTCTCGAACGACTGCTGTCACATTTAACTGCATAATTGATAATTTAGTAGCGGTTTCATCAATGGTTGGCGCAGATGGTATGAGATCTCTGCCTTCTACTGAGCCACAAGGGCCTGGCTTCCTACTCCAGCTGTGCTGGATTTGAACATTTGTGTGATCTTCTTTCTGCCCGGCCAACTCAGCTTTTTATCCTTCCGAGATCAGTAAATGATCATGAGTCAGCATCTTCTGAAAGTTCACCTGGGATGGATTAATGTCCGGTCCAGGGGCAGTCAATTAAGGACTCTCGTCCGCTTAACACTACGGTAACTGGAGATAAACACAACGGCTCCCGTGAGCCACCGGGCTGGGATAGGAAAAAGCTCGCTAGCATCTTAATAATGCAAATAAATGAAACTTACGAAGTGGAAATTCATGATCAGTAGGTGATTTTAAAATCGCCCACTGTCAGACGGATAAACTGAAAGCTTGTGAATAATAACATGCCATAGTAACACTGTGTGCGATCTATTTTTGTTTTGCTCAATCACTGATTAGTCGAGAAAAAAAATTCAAACAATCCATTGATAAGATATGCGTTATACTTATTTAAAACAAAAATTGAGAAACAAATGTTAACTTCTGCATTTATTCTATCTGGATTTTTTAAAAATCAGTTTTGATGGGATTTAAAATATTAAAAGTATTAAAAAACGACACTTAATGCAAAAAAATATTTTAAAAAAGAATTAAAACTGTCGCCGAGTTTAGGAAATTTATGATCACGCATATATGTGTCAGACTACCATATGGATAACATCTGAGTCGACAGTAACAGCGGCTCACAAAACTCTAACGCATACATTTAGGGTCGACAGAGTGGGGTTATGGTGTCGCGACCTTATCCGAGAAAACGCGAAGCAGAAGGTCTAGAACTAACCATTTTCAATGTTAGGGCAAATGCAGTAACTCCTCTTCTATCATTTAAGACCCAAGGTCATCACCCCGGCAACCGGGTATCGAAACCGACCCTCCCGCACTGTAAACGGCGGCATCTTGCCAATTTGGCTAACTAGCTTCACATGGCAACTAAAATAAATTTATTGATCTTTAGTCGTTGAAATAACTAGTTTTACAAGGAATTTATTTTCTAGATTGAAAATCTTTTTTTTTTTTTTTTTTTCAGTAAAAGCCATTGCTTTTAATTATTTAGTGAAACTCGGTCTAGGGGCATAGAAACCAACTAGAATTCTTGGTTATCACATAATCCCAAGAGACACAAAAGACAATAAACATTGCGGCCATGTTGGTGTCCCAAACAAAAGAAATATTATTAAAATTATTTTGTTAAGAGTACACCAACATGGCCGTCATGACGTTAGGTGAAAACCAGCATAAATGTGCCACATGACACACACGTGTTTGTTGTTACAACAGTAAAGAAAAACGCTGGAATTTCAAATTCGTTCTTATCTTAATAAAAGTGATTATAAACCATTAAAAACTATATAGCCTTTATAGGCATAAGATTTATAAAAGATAAAGTTTGCCTCTCGTTTGGGAATTTCTTTTCAAACCAGTTTTTTCTTTACTTCTGTTTATAACCTCAAACAAAAGGCTTATTTTCGGGTAAGAACTAGAGACGGAGTGTTAAATATTTATTGTGACTGACAATAAAAAAAATTATGTTGCGAATTGTAAATAATTTGATTAAAAGTTTAAGGAATTTAAAGAATATCCGGAACTGGCAATCTGGCGTCTAATTGGACTATTTCATCCGACAGCATAGCAATCAGAATATCTGTGTTTCATGATAATTTTCCTCTAATTTTTATCCACACTTATGGCTGACATAGCGTTTTTAAAACAAGCCTTGCAAACTAGTTTATGGCAGGCTTTCTAAACCATAAACGTAGGGCATAGTCTAACTTGCTTGTTTCCTTGATAAGAGCTGCAGCAGGCGTTGTAGGTGTTGTGTTAGCTTGGTTTTTACGAGCGACTTAAACGACGGAAACATAAGCGGAAGAGCCCTTCTGTCAGTTATGTCTTCGTGAATACCAACCGCACGCAAGCATAACAACAACGGAAAACCAAATGTAAGAATGTAACACTTTTTCTTCCGTTGCTGCTCCGTTCCTAGTGAAAACAAAATACAGCATAGACGCAAGGAATTTTCTAAATTTTTTACTGCACAGTTTTTCAGGATATTTCTGAAACACCTAATTTTTACAAATTCAAAAGAAATTTATAAATGTTATTTTGTTAATTTCCACATGATGTTGTCGCGGTTATGATTATCGAGACTGAGTTTGTACAATAGTGTAAACAATGATCTTAAAAATGATGGTTACGGTTATGATTATTGAGACTGAGTTTGTACAGCAGTGTAAACAATGATCTTAAAAACGATGATCGCGGTTATGATTATTGGACTAAGTCTGTACTGCGGTGTAAACAATGACGTTAAGAATGATGGTCGCGATTATGATTATTGACACCGAGTTTGTACCGCGGTGTAAGTAATGACATTAGGGACCTTACGCAATGAGGACGGGAACGCGAACGACGGCTCAGAAAAATCACATTTTTGGTTTGCTCTTTACTTTTTTGTGCGGGTCGTTAGGGTTTTGTTTCCTTGATTTAGACATTGCGAATAGAAAAATGATTAAATGTTTTTCCATGAAGCTAAACAGATACTGAGAAAGGTTTTGCTGTTACGTCCTCGTAGTCTCGACAGCTCCAAAAAAGTTTTTTCACGTTGTAATTTTAGCTACAACTCCGTGCAAGTGCTGAGCTCGATGCATTCCAACGTGCAGTTATTGTATTTACTATTGTTCTTTGCCGTCGTTGTTGGCGTCGCCGTCCTTTGTTGCTTAAGCTCCCTAATATTAATGATGGGTGCGTTTATGATTCTTGAGACTAAGTTTCAATACCGCGATGTAAACAATGACGTTTGAATGATTGTCGTGGTTATAATGATTGAGACTGAGTATGTACGGCGGTATACATTAGGAACGTAACGAGGACGGCGACGTCGACGCCAAAGAACAATAGTAAATACAATAGCTGCACGTTGGAATATATCGAGCTGAGCACCTGCACGTAGTTGTCGCTAAAATTACAACGTGAAAAGACCTTTTTTGAAGTTGACTACGAGGACGTAACAGCAAAAACTTTCTCAGCATTTGTTAGCTTCATGGAGAAACATTTGATCATTTTCTATTCGCAAAGTTTAAAGCAAAGAAACAAAACCCTAACGACCCGCACAAAAAAGTACAGAGCGAACCAGAAATGTGATTTTTCTGAGCCGTCGTCGTTTGTGTTCCCGTCCTCTTGCGTAAGGTTTATTGAAACCTAGTTTGTATACCAGTGTAAACAATGAGCTTATGAATGATAGTCGTGGTTATGATTACTGAGACTGAGTTTGTACCGCAGTGTAAGCAATGACGTTTGAATGATCGTGAAATTGTGAAAACAACTATTTTTTAGGATTCTCTTTGGCAATTGTTTAAATTGCGTACATAACTACGACGATCATTCATAACATCGCAGTTTTTGTGAATATCGACTTTCATTATGTATACGTATAAACATTTTACAGTATATGGAAAACTAATATTCTGTAATACCGCGCCTTACGCGAGCTCGAAATGCCCTTATGTGGTCGCAAAGTATTTGCTAATGATGACAATTATTTGCTAATCCATTAGTAAAGTTGAACTGGTGGAAGAGGGAAATGAATTATCTCCGGGGTAACCCATCTGCCAAGGATATCCGCTTCCATGTGATTGGACCCATTTTTTTGTGATTGGACCCCTTTTTTTTTGGACCCTAGAAGGATCGTTTTTCAATGAAACTCTTTTTTCATAGACTAAAGAATGAGAACATTCACTGAACAATTCTAAAAATTATTGAAGGGCAATGACGAATAAGTAAGTGGAAGTAATTAGGTAACTTAACGAGTTGAAACTTTATGATCACTGCTTTTTGACTTTGGGTCTAAGGAGCAAACATTCAAAATTTATAGCAATGGTTAGCCGAGTTAAATCCTTTACGAGCCTAGTGGCTGACGGAGCCGGCGCTTACCTCCGGTTTCTGTAGTGTTAAGCGGATGAGAGTCTTTTGTCCCCCTGGATGTGACACTAATCCATCGCAGGTTAGCTCCCTGGTGCTCATTTACCCACCCCAGAAAGATGGAAAGCTGAGTTAGTTTAGGCGGGAAAGAAGGTCGCACAAATGTTCCAATCTCGGCAGAGCCGGGGATCGAACTGGGGACCTTGTGGTCGGAAGGCAGAGATCTTACCAACTGCACCAACCACGCCCGTTCTAAAAAACGAATTTGATTAAAAGAGAGAGGAGAGACGACTCTGAGGTTCGGGAGTTGAGTGACAACGGAAGTTGACGATCGCCTTGCTCAAGCCCTTTTATAGCGCGGTTTCTTGTTTTATGGAATCTACAATTAAGTTATCTTATTTCTTGTATGATTCATTTTTGTTATTAGTTACACAAGAGGTTCGTATAATAAATAATTTTATAAACTATGTTTTAAAAGGATGCAAGTGGCGAAGTTGTAGAGTTGTTTGTGAGGTATGAGCCGTCGTCGATAGCAGCTAAGCCAAAGGCTTTTATTCACTGGATTTCTTCACCATTGAAGTGTGAAGTGAGGCTGTACGAGAGACTGTGAGTACAAACCACAAAAACTTTAGTGATATTAATACGGAGTTTACATTTTTGAACATAATACATAATTGTTGTTCAATTTTCTGTTTAAAAAGGTTTTCTTAAGTCTCACATGTAAAGTATGTGAACAGAACAGTTCAGGCGCTTTAAACTTAGTTTATTTAACTAGTAATCAAGCGATATTTTTTCATTTATTGCATTCGTCCTCTCATTCCAAGCATGCCCTCAATTCTATTCTCTTTTTATAGTTTCTACTTTAAAGGCGTCTTTGCAGTGATGACAATGATTTTTTTAACAAATGCATTGAGATGCGCTCTTTTTTCATTAACCGACAGTACCTTGCCGCTATTGTTGACCGCGCTCTGCAAAAGGTTTTTTATATTGATCATTCTACTGTAATTACTTCCAAGACTCGTGCCGCATTGCATTTACGATAACTTTTCATCCCATCAACAGTTCTGTTAAATCCATAGTTACTCGCAATTTTAATTTCTCTAATTCAGATTCTAGTATTTTCAGTCAATTCCCACTTTTTTCTCTTAAGAAAGACCGCAATATTTGCGCCTTTTTTGCCCTCTGATAAAGAGCTGCGACTTTTCGTTGTTTCCACAAACGATGTTTAACTTGTCTGTCTGTCTATCTCCCTAGATATCTATTTTTTTATAAACTAAACATTTACCCTGGGTAATACATCGTTTTTACAATCCATTTTTCAACTATTTGATTAGTAAAGCTTTGCTTAAGCAAAATGTAGTAAACCCGTTTCAGCGTCTCCATTGCTCCATTGTCGAGACAAGATTAAGTGAATTAATTAATGCAATGCTATAAAGTTCAAGTCTCTAGATTTGCATATCAAGCAATGGTTCCAAATGAACTCTTTTGCACGAATGGAGTTGCTTTGTACATTAAGTGCTGGCTTAATTCACGTAGTCTTGTTTTAGCAATGGTGTCATGGAGACGCCGAAACGTCGACATATAATTTTAGCATTTTTCAAGGAATTGCTTTATTAAATTTACAAGGTTTATACGTTGAAGATTATTTATTTGTTCACTAAGATAGCGATCTAGCCATCAGCATCATAGTTAAATGTATTTTTCATCGATTTCAACATTTTTTTTCCTTTAGGTGTTGGTTGTCTCATAGAATTATTAAGTTATTGTACTTACAGATAATTATTACAAAACTGTTTAGTTTTCAGCACAAGAATCCTGAAGACCCTGAAGAAGTTCCCGGTGGTTTTGTTACTGATTGTAACAAGGTTTGTGTTACATTATCTATCCGCAACATTACTGATCTTATAACAAACAGGTTAATCAAACTCTACCAACTCGTTGAGAAGTCCCACTGCAACGATCTACAAAGCCTGTAGTTCACATCCGCGCTGAAATTTATCAATCTTTATCTGACTCTACTGGTTTTTCTATAATTTCGTCTCAACTAAAAAGTTCAAGTGATCTCTATTTTCTATAAAGTATTACCAGTACTAGTGGCATTCACCGTGTTATCCAGCAAATGTTGGGCTTTTGGTTGGATTTCTTGAGACAGCAGCACTATAAAAGAGCCAAGGTATAATTTAAAGGAGAACTGAATGCTATAACTAACCTATTTTGTTTGAATCTATTGGTATAGTAGATTAACTCTGTGATTTTTTTTAAAATTAAAGTCAAATTACATTGAGAAATTAAATATAGAAACTAAGAAAACTCTCTAGAAAAGATTTGATACCGTGGTCGCTAATGAGATTGTTAGCGGTATGGTATGACGTAGGTTACGATACTCAGATCTTAAATATGGCAGTGTGCTTTGAAATCTTGATATTTTTTGGGAGATCTATGTTTTGAGAAGTTGTTTTTCTTTTATAGCAGCCAAAAGCAGTACAGTAACTATGTTTTTCCTCGTTTTAATCATTCTAGTATTGTAACCTACGTCATAAACAACCGCTGACATCTCATATTGAGCCGGCAATCAAATATTGTCGATTCATTACAAAACATCAAATTTTTTTGAACTGCTCGGATAACCGCTTAAAAAAACGTCATATAGTTGTTTTACTATGGCTAATTGTTCAAACGATGAAAAGTCAATTTTAGGGTTTAGTTCTCCTTTAAGATTGATTCTTTTACGATCTCCTCCTAACATAGAACAAAGGGCGATAGAATTCAAATTTGATTATGAAAAACAAGTACATCTAAAAGATTTCAAACTCAATACCGGCTTAACAGCACATTCTAAAAAGGTTAGGTTTAAATGTTTACACTGATTTGCCTTTCCAATATATACACACCCCTCAACACTGACTTTTGTAACAAAAATAAAACCAGTCTTGGTCACTGGTCTCAGTCCCCTAACAATAAAACTTGAAACTGTTTTCTCTGTCGCACCATGTCGATCAACTCGTAGTACAACCTTTTCCTTATCCAGTCCGCGATGTCTTGTCAGCTGATCCTGATGACGATTCGTTCTTGTTACCGAAGTCGAACATCTACAAGGAAAGGATAAGTTTACCAATGGACGGAAGTCGTTACATTGACAAATAAAGGAAAAGTGCTTGAAATAAAAAGAACATTGCACAAGCGTGCGAACTTCCTCTTGTATATTTCATAGGTGAGCGAGTGCGATATTTTGAACACTGCCATAATTATAGTGGCTGAGATGAACTGTGATTACAGACGATGACGTAACAAAGATGGACCCACTAAATTTGACCTGCTCCAACAGTTGTGCCTGGTGGCTCAGTTGATAACCGCACTTCACTCGGATCGCAGCTGTCATGGGCTCGAACCCCATAAAAGCTTTAAAATTTTCAGTTCACTATTTTACCTACTAAAAATCTTTGCATAACTGAAAAGCTGTCGATTGAAATGCCTCATCCACAATAATCATAAAAATTTCAACCAAAAATACTGACCTTAGGCGTTAAGTTGGAATCCACTGTCATTATTTGAACAGGGTTACTTAAAGCTGCTGCTTTCATCGTGCTATCGATTCTTTGTGTGTTCGTCAACTGGGAAAGGGGCTCGCTAAATGCCATAAAAGCAGTTGAATATGGAAGCGATATTGTGTGCTGGCCTAATTGTTGTGGAAGGCTTGTTGAAGCAGGAACCTGTTTGTTACTGTTTTGCTGCTGTTGAACGTTCTGGTTTAACAACTGTTGTTCCTGAGTGAATGCCGAGTTAGCATTTTGCAGCTGGTTCTGCAACCGCTGCACATCCCCATCTGGCTGTGGAACAAATTGATAGAGGAACTGTTGGGGGGTAAGCTGTAGAGTGGTACTAGACATGGCTGGACTGCCACCTGGAGGGGGGACAGTCAGTACACTAACTGGTTGTTTAACCTGCTGCTGTTGAAGCAGTTGAATCTGTTGCTGCTGCTGTTTCTGCCGCACCTGAAGCTGTTGCTTCAACAACTGCTGTGAATGTGGAAGATGCAATGACTGCTGCTGCTTCTGCTGTTTTCCCTTCTCTTGCTGGCCTGTTGCTGAAGCTGGTGGAGCAGGTTTGATAGGGATGTGCTGCTTGGATGTGGACTGTTTTGGGGACTGCCTCGATGTTGGCACAGGTGCTTGTGTTATCACTGTCGAAGTTGTTGACAGTTGCAGCTTAGATTGCTCGTTTGGTTTAGTAACTGCGCTGAATTCACTTGTAGGTTTGGAAGATACTTGAGGTTTCTCCAACTGTAAAGACAAAGAAACACTACCGGCTCTCTGGGTATTTGTATTTTGTGTGGTACTGACAGTGGTAATGGTTTTAGTAATACCTCTCTCTTGCCCTAATTTAGGTGGGCTTGTTAAAGCACCTGGCAAGCTACTGGATAACGATGGGCTTAAGTCTGAAGTTTTTGTCACTTCTTTTGACTTAGATGCTGCATCTGTGTTTGAAGTAGTTGTACTTGTTGGAGTACAAGACATGGGAGAAGCCAGTCGAGCACTAACTGCCAACAGCTGGCTGCGCCTTGCAGTAAGACTTAATAATCGCTCCTCTAGCCTTGCATTATCAGCCTTCAGTTGGTGCAGACTTGACATAAGTGAGGCTACTGCAAAACCAAAGAATAAAAATAAAATGAAGTTTTATGTAAGAAAAATCGGATTAGTTCAAGAACTAAAAAACATCACATACATTTAAAAAAGTGACAGTAACTGCAGCATCGTTTAAGTGAAACTACTTACTTCGTAGTGATATTTTAAGCAGTTCAATTCAAAATTGGAACAAACAGTAAAAACGTTATTATAAACCAACTTATGTTAATTTTCAACCTATAGAGTTCTTGAAGAGTTTGATTCATTTTTTTTTGTCTATCAAAAGAAGACGGCTATAGAAACCTCATTAACTACCATTTTATAATTGTTAAGTGCACCCAAACTAAAACACACGCCTAACATTAGGTAAAAATAAAACTTACGTGGAGACCTCGGCAAAGTTTGTGAGAATTCTCGAGCAGGTGAAACCCTTAACTGCATCTCGGGTTCTTACTGATCTGCTCTCGAATTCTCCCAAAAGTTCGCCTCTGTTTTCACCAGGCTATGAAAGCACAGAGAACATATTTTATTTCTTAAGCCTAAAACATGAACAATTTTACTCTTGGTTTTGGCTGCACAATAGTCTTACCATCGTACTGAGCAGCTTGTTGCATGAGGAACTGAGCACCCTGCTCCCACTGGTACTCCAACAGCTGTTCTAAACTGGTCGGCAATTGTCTGAAAACAAAAACATCTATGTGAGACAAATAAGCAGCATTTAATACAAACTGGTTTTGATTATAACTCTTCTTTTAATAAAAGCGAGTTTTGCAGAGAGTGAAAAAGTTCAAAGGTTTCATTCAAGTCAAATAAATTTAATCATTGTGACATGTGCCATACCGAGTTCAAAACTGATTTTGGACATGGCAGCATTTTCTATTTTTAAAAACACAGTTCAAGATGGGGTTATAGTCAACTTTTGCCTGACAACAACAACAACAATTTATTCACTTACACTCTCAAAATTTTACAAGATACAAAATGATGAATGAAAGAAAATTTTGTAGATTAATAAGTGAAGGCCAAGTATAAATAACCATAGGGGATAATCGAGACATGTGGCCTTCTGATAGGAAAATTACAAGGTATGGTCAGAAATAACACATGGTTTTACATTCGATGGCGAGAAAAAAATATATCTATTTTCTTTATGCTAGTCGAATTATGCATTGTTTTGGAAACCAATGGAGACTTGGAGACAGCATGTTAATCTTTACATCTTTATCATCATCACTGTTACTGTCATTGTAGTTGTTGTCATCCTTACTATTACTAATACTTACAATGGTGTGTTATTTTGTGTCTTTCGGTTCTCTGTGGTACCCATATTCCTTGGCTGTGGAACAACATAATCAACTGGTGTTGGAGACATCACACCATTCTGCAAGTTCGTTGGCACACTCACAGATGATGACCCACTCTGAGATACTAAGCTCTGGAACATATTACTTCCTTGCAGGGGTGGGGTATTTGTGCTGAAAGCGTTAGAAGTATGAGGAAAAGTAGCTGCTGAACTTGGGTTACTAACAGGTGGTTTTGAGTTAAGGTTCAATGTGTTTGATTTGGGTGGTCGCCCAACTTTACGTTTTGGTTCATCTTCTGATGGTTTGCTTGGTCTCTTTTTCGTTGCTGTTTGCCGTGCCTTTAGCTGTGCCTTTTGCTTACCATGAACTTTATCTTTAGGTTGTAGTTTATCCTTTACCTGCTTCTTTTCCTTTGAAAAAAGTTTTTCTTTGGCTGTCTCTTTTGAAGGTTTTTCTTTAACAACATCTTTTAATGGCAACTGCTCTTTATCTGCAGTTTTCTCCTTTAATACTTGTACTTTCTGTTGCTGTTCTGACTCTGTTGCAGAGTTCAACAGTGAAGAGAATTTGGAGGATGAGTCCACATTTGAAGGTAAACATTTCTCTGTCAAGCCAAAACCTGAAGCTGGTAAATTTAACGATGATGAATTCAGACGACTTTGTGACATCAGCACTCCCTTGTTTGGGCTATTTATCACAGCAATAGAAGAGAAAGACTCAGATGCAGCTATTGCACCACGAGTGAGTGCCTCATCTATTACAGTTGTACTTGAGCCTGTTGAAGCAGCTGTTGTAACAGTTGGTGTGGCCAACAACTGTATTGGGGGAAGAGCACTTGCATTATTAAGAGGTGTTTTTGGAGAATCCTGTGCCTTGGGGGTACCTGGGATGTCACTATTGGCTTTTGTTGTAGAGATTTTTCGCCCACGCTGTTTAGGCGTAGACATATCCTTGGCAGTAGGGTCTTTCAGTGGAGTGGTAGCTGAGTTTTTGTTATTTGAGCTGTCTGGCTTCAGCATCCCTGGAACAATAATAGTTCCTGGTGATGATTTAGGTTTGGTCAGGTTCTTTTTTTCTTTCTCTTGTTTTCCTTTTGGCTTTTCCATCAGCAATCCTTTTCCCTACAAGAAAAAGTGTTAAGAAAAAATATAGATTTGAAAATGGCATGTGGACAGCATACCACAAAGACAAAAACTCATCAGTCCATG
This sequence comes from Zoanthus solanderi, assembly GCA_024336925.2. Classification (NCBI taxonomy): domain Eukaryota; kingdom Metazoa; phylum Cnidaria; class Anthozoa; order Zoantharia; family Zoanthidae; genus Zoanthus; species Zoanthus solanderi. The sequence goes on from JANCMA020112959.1 coordinate 13,814, forward strand.
TCTATTAAAACGGAGCCAAAATGAATTCCAGCAACTGACAACAAACAAAATGTTTTGATAAGAAGTAGAGGTTTCTATGCAAGATGACAACCACCATTTAAAATTCTCACTGTTTAAAAGTTACAGGCAAAAGTGACACACAGAGACAAAAAGTAGACTGTATGAGCCAGGTAATCAAATTTTCAAACAATAATTAGAAGAGCTCCAGATTTTATGATGCAGCAGATGTTTTTTCAAAAGACTAACTTATCAATTACCTTCTTGTTCCAGTGATATTGGCAGTATCCAACATACTTTACTGTGGGTCGACCTGTGCCATCACTCTCCTCGCATAACAAACCAGAGCTCTGAGCACTAAAACAATCAAAATTATAGTATTTAACAAAACACTTTTTATGGGCCTAGACCAAGAATTTTATCTACATCTCAATTATGAAGCATGTATGTGCAAGGCTGATTGCAAGGCAGACCTTGTCTCTTGTAGCATCATCAGGTCTGTTTTACAGTATGCGACCCCAGCTTGCACTAGCCTCACAACTTTTATCTGACCTCCTCGCCATTAATATATATATTTTTCTCTATTTGTATTAATACTGTTTTCTGTAAAATTGTATTTAATGGCAAATAAACTGTTATACTGTTAATACTTAAGTGACCACATTGAATCAGTACAAAGGAGGGTGCTCAAAATTATTTTTCCACCTCTTTGCTACGAAGTTGTGCTCAAGAAATCAGACTTAATTTCGCTGCACTGGAGAAGGGAGGATGCATGCATAACAATTCTTAAGCAAAGTTACTCTTCCTCCCACCTGCTAAGCAATTTAGTGCAGTGTGTTGCACACACAAGACCAGCCTTCTCAAAATGGGCCGGCAGCCGGCTCAACGAGCCGCCTCCTCTGGGAATTTGACCGTCTCCTTGCCGTCAG
>JANCMA020113058.1:0-14733 GCA_024336925.2 Zoanthus solanderi
GCCAATAGACTAATGAAGCATCACACCTAGAACAAAAGATCATAACCGTGACCGTGCACACAACATCAAACAAAGGAACATTGTAATCTTCTTTGTAGTTTGCTAAGTTTCCTAACCAGTCCACTTTAATAACTTTGCATACATTAACTTGAGTGAAACCTGCAAAATCCCTCAAGTGTCGGCTGGCATATATTAATTTATTGCAGATTTCCTGTCTAATGTTTTAGGCCAAAAATTTTAATGAAGAACTAGAAGTAATCATACATTAGTGAAGTGCGTTCGATTTTTATCAAAGCTCGAAATGCTCTGAGAACAAACACTTAACACACGATTAAAGTACGGAAACTTTGTTTCTGCTATTTGCAGACAAGTTTTCATGATTTCAAAAAACGTTTCTTACGATAAAACATTTTACAATCAGCTTTGAAACTGGTCTGTTCTTCTGTAACTAAGGAAAACTACTTGCCACAAGGTGAGCGAATGCCATTTGTATCTACATCTGGATATGACGTGATAAAACGAGATAAATTATTCACGATGGCGTAAAACATGCAGACTTTTGACAAAAGCTAGTACCACAAAAGGCCACCCTTGAGTATCACATGAACCCCAAGATTATTAGTACCACAAAAGGCCACCCTTGAGTACCACATGAACCACAAGGTTATTAGTACCACAAAAGGCCACCCTTAAGTACCACATGAACCCCAAGATTATTAGTACCACAAAAGGCAACCCTTAAGTACCACATGAACCCCAAGATTATTAGTACCACAAAAGGCCACCCTTAAGTACCACATGAACCCCAAGATTATTAGTACCACAAAAGGCCACCCTTAAGTACCACATGAACCACAAGGTTATTAGTACCACAAAAGGCCACCCTTAAGTACCACATGAACCCCAAGATTATGGGCTGCGTTCACGTAACGTCGAACGCAATAGGCGTCACAGTTGGATTACAATGGAGTCATCTTATGGGATAATTTTTTTTTGCAGCAAACACAGAACTTTATAAAGTTTTTATGTTATTATTTTCTTGGCAATGAAGCAATTCACTTGCTTTTAAATTTATTATTTTTTGTTTTACTTAAGATAACCTATCAATTATTTTACACTCGAGGTATCCATGAGCTGAGAATATTATTTTGCTTAAAAAAACATGTTATAAAAACCTCTACTTCTGTCTTGATGTTTCCAAGTTAAGTGATGGATCTCAGTATTTTCCGATTATTATTTCAAAGTTAGGCGTCTGTGCGATTCTCTCTACACGTACATCGTGATACAGAACATGTAAGGGGTTTTGATTTTTCATATCTTTTAGATAACTTCATTAAGTTTGGATCAGTTGAAACACTGGAGTACTGAAGAAATAAAAAATCGTATTTGTTGCGAGATAAAGAGAGTTTTATTTCTTTGCTACTTTAAGGTGTTTCATCTACTGAAGGCTCCATTTGTAGACAAGGGCTCTAATGGTCCTTACATGAAGATTGATCAGTTATCAGATCTGCGTCATGCTCCACTAAGGCATATCTTCAGACTATGTTACAGAGTTCTTAGGCATTCGCAGCAGGATTATCGCAAAAATCAGGTAGGATTACAAACTTAGAGCATAAGTATCCGGAGTTACGAGAAAGTAAAACTCAAAGTACTTTAGGTTTTACCTTTTAATTTTCATGGTTACTGTGCTGCACATGGTTACTGTGCGGCTCTTGGCTGCTATAAAAAAAAAAAAAATTCGCAAGATATAGATCGCCCAAAAAATATCAAGATTTCGAAGCACACTGCTATATTTAAGCTCTGAATATCGTAACCTACGTCATACCATACCGCTGAGAATGTCATTAGCTTTTCTACAGAGTTTTCTTAGTTTCTAAATTTAATTTTGCAATGTAATTTGGCTTGAATTTATCAAAAACTTCACAGAGTTAATCTACTATACCAATAGATTAAACAAAAAATAGGTTAGTTTTAGCATTCAGTTGTCCTTTAAATAAATATACCATAGCAATAGTTTGAAATGTTTTTTTTTTTCTCCTGCTTGCAACGTCAAGTCTATAGAGCATCATACCCCGCAGTGACAGTCAGTAAGTGTGAATAGGTACCTTAAGCAACCCTCGTTTGGAAACGCGAACAACGACGGCCCAGAAAAATCACCTTTCTGGTTTGCTCTTTAATTCTTTGTGCTGGTCATTAGGGTTTTGTTTCTTTCCTTTGAATTTTGTGAATAAAAAAACGATGGAATGTTTCTTCATGAAGCTAAACAAATACTGAGAAAGTTTTTGCTATTACGTCCTCGTACTCTCGACTACTTAAAAAAAGGTCTTTTCACGATGTAATTTTAGCGACAACTCCGTGCAGCTGCTCAGCTCTGTGCATTCCAACGTGCAGTTATTGTATTTACTATTGTTCTTTGCCGTCGGCGTCGAAGGTCCTCATTGCTTAAGGTCCCTAATAATTGTACAGTGACGTGGAATCAGAACAAATCTCAATTTTGGACTTTGTAATCGTTTCACAGGTTGCTGGCAATTCCCAATGCAGTGATAACACAAGAATAAAAGCCCTGTCATTCATCAGTTGGCTTGCAAGGATTAAACCAAAGGTACTCCCATTTTTCTATCTTTGAAGAGTATAGTACAGACCCTCTTTACTGTAGTACATGTTGTAGACTGCAGAGAGGAAGGAGGGAGGGCGTCATTAAATAATCATTTATACCATCATCCGCCGAGATGGACTTGTTTATTTGTTGATCAAATATTTACACTTAGATTAATCAGCCACAGACCCAAAGACAAGATGAAAATGACATCGCCAACAACCACAGCAGCAAATGGCTCTCGGCACTTCTTTCGTGAATTTAAAATTCACGCGTGGTATCAAGTCATTTCTAGATGGCCAAAGGCCTACTAATTGGAGACACCGTCTTTACCACTCTAAGATTGGACGAAGTCGTTTTACATGACAGACAGACACACATAAGCTCAGATATGTCTCCAAGGGCTTTATCCGAAAATACGTGAAAGTCTAACCATTTGCAGATTTACAAACAAAGGCAGCACCTTCACCTCAATTGTTTTAAGACCCCGAGTGTTGGTCCGGCCGGGAAACGAACCCGAGCCTCCCAGACCCGTAGACTGGCACCTTATTAACTAGGCTAACCAGGCGGTGGTAGATCGGTAGGCATTCAAATTAGGTCTTAATGCTAATTAGGTCTTAATGCTAATGAACCAACAGGCAATAATTAAGGGGAAATTATTACTGCCTATTCTATCTGTTGTGTTTCCCATTATGGCGTCCGCTCCTAATGATGATGAGTTTGGAGACGATGAAGATGAACTTGAGGATGGGGCAGAGGCAAGCCGACCCTGTGCAGTGGCATCTCAGGTGATTTAGTACTACATCATTATGATTATTAGTCCAAGGAATTAGAGAACATGTAGATACTTTAGTTACATAACAATGCATTTTTACTCGAGTCCTGGATGCATTTTGTCGCTACTTCAAGTAAAGGACGCAGAGGTAATAATCAATCGAAAATAAGACATACTTTAATTGCTGTCTTAAGCAATTGTACTCTTGTACATGAAGTAAAAGTAATGTTTTCTTAAGAACATAGAAAAGAAATAAAGAAACACAGCTAGGCAGATAGAGGGAGCTCAACCCCCCATTGTGCTACCCGCACCATCACCAGATTATTATTATTTAATTAAGATCGATTTAGAAAACGTATTAAGAAAAAAAACTAAAAACAATATCCGACGTTTCGGAGTCAGACATGACGCCATTATCAAGGTTAAACTTTAATGGATAATTCGCAATTTAAATATAACGGCGTTAGGTCTAAACAAAAACTTTTTCATATATAGAAATTAACTGTTAAACGATAATTGACACTAAGATATTTACAATTTTTTTTGTGGTAGAATGCAAAAGGCGTAAGGTCAAACAAAAACTTTAGCATGAATGGAATCTGACTGCTTGTTTAGTGATGGTTGACGCTCGCGTATTAAAAGCATCTCGTCAACTAGACAGTCAAATTTCGATTTGCATTTCTTTAGGATCATAAAATGTGCTTCAAATTCAGGTTTGACCAGGTCGTGTTACTTCTCCATCAGGTACACATACTGCGGTTTGTTCGAGAGGCACTAACTATGTTACCTCTCTACTTCTCCTCCAGGTACACCTGCCGTGGGTTGTTCGAGAGGCACAAACTTTTATTCTCCTTCCAGATGTGTTCAAAGATACTTGAAGCATCTGGGAAACTCAACATGGATGAATATAATTTCTTTTTACGAGGAGGAGTGGTAGGCTATAAACTCGATTTTTTATTCGCATGATACGATTTTACTTTTTACTTACGATTCTTACTTAGTTGGAGTAGAAACTTTTCAACAGTTTAAATGTTTTGTGGTTTAGGTGCTGGATCGCGAAGGGCAGATGGACAACCCTTGTTCTTCCTGGTTGGCTGAATACTCATGGGATAACATCACTGAGCTAGACAAGTAAGAATAGCCACCATTTAATAAAAGTGTTTATAAACTCGATAGCACTTTTTTACAGAATGATTAGTTTTGTACCGAACAACACCTCCATTCCACATGACATAAAAAATCAATAAAATTGATACACTTAAAAATGTTTTACAATCCAACTGAGTTACTTTTTTTTCACCTTGGCAGCGATTGCTTTTATTACAATTCTTGCGATTTCTTACGACAATGAGTGTGCAAGATTGCAAGTTGAAAGGGCTTATGGGAGGTATAGTTTTTGCCTCGTCGTTTTCCCACAAAAACATTTGATGGAGGGTAAAGGCAAGAGTGCCCCTCATTTCAAAATATAGTTTTAACACGCGTATGGCTTATACTTCTGTTTTTATGACGCATCAACTGAAAAATACAGACAGGTTTTCATTATCTCAAACAAGTCAAAGTGCATGCGCCATTACATTTTGCAAACCGTTGATGTTGTAATTGTAATAATAATAATTATATTAATAATAGCCATTTTTTTTTTTAAATTAAACAATAATAATAGCAACAATAATAATTCTTAGCGAACTTGATAATGATGATAATATGCTAATTATACACTATTATTTAAAATATTATAAAAGATACTTAAAAAGCCTTACAAAAAAGGAAAATATATATCTATATCTAAAATAAAATATACCAATAAAATAATAAAATATATGTAGAAAAACTAGGTATTGATGTTGGCCATGGCATTGTCAAGGTTGAAATCTATATCTGTAGGGTTAAATGTTTTTCTAACATATCTAGATGCTCTTAAACAAAGAAGGGCAGAGCGAAGGAGAGCAAATGAAACTTTGGCTCTAACCCATGACATTGTGGTAGCATAGCTTTCGTTCTTCCCAATCCGCTGAAGATTAACGGAGTAAAAGTCCCTTGTTCCACCTCTAAAACTCTGTTGGCATATTTGCGTTTCTTCTCACTTTCATGCTACCTATAGATTTGCTCTGCACGGTTGGAATCTGCACACGGGTTACATACCTTCACATCAAAGAATACAGACCTGTCGTTCCCAGAAACTTCGAGCGTGAATATCGGGACGTGTATCAGAAGAGGTGTTTGCACCGTTGTTGAGAGTCTCACCAGATAATGGCTGTAAAGTAGGCTCAACTTCAACGTCTTTACAAACTGCACTTAAGAGTTCTGCCTCCAGGTTACGGATTTCATTATGACGCTGAATAACAAGTCCTCTGTTACAGATCATAGCATGATCAATGTCAAAAACATCTCCACATATACACACTTTTGGTAAGCCGGGAATGCCCCAGTTGTACCTCATCTTGATGGTGTCCCTGAACTCTTGCTTGTTAAGGTCGTATCCCAACTTTCTTAAGGAAAGAACTGTTAGCCAACTCGAAGCCCCTTTTTCACAAGCTAGATCAACTAGCTGCTTTAAGGGATCTTGGTGGTAAATTCGTCTTATCTCCTCGAGTCTCTTATCAAGCAACTCCATTTTCTTGGTTCTGGTCTTCAGAGATCTAGAACGCATATCTGCCTCCTCTGGTGGTTGATGACTTTGAGCTGATACATTCTACTAAAAGCTCAGTGACTGCTACAGAAGACTCATACTCCAATGGCGACGATTGTTGTGGGTTTTTAAACCCCAATCCACCCATACGTACAGGGAGAGATAGTAAAACGCGATCGTTTGCAGTAACTTGATGATCTGTGATGGAGGAAATCAGCAGTTCCGAAATTGCGCGCTCAAGTGGCTCTAGTAACTCGGTAATGTCGGGAAGAGTCCTTAGAAAGTAGGTCCAGCGGTGACGCAATCCAAACGTAAACGTAGCGTAGCACGCCTGAGGTTGAGACACAGCAAAGATGGCAAGCTTGCTTATTTACTGCACCCAATCCTCTACCTTCTGTCCGACATATTTCTCTAGAAATGGTCTGGAGCCAAGAGCTGCTCCAAGGTGCTTATGACCCTCAGATGTGACATTGACCACAGTGTCTGCAAAGACTTCTTTTCCAACGTCCTCCCTCTTAGGCTTAGTAATCAACCAGCACTTTTTTGCTTTGGGGAAGTATCCTGATGTTGGAAAATTTACGGAAAGATCATCCACCACTTCCTGATATCTTCAAATGAGCTGCATCCTGTAGCATTATCTGCAAACCAACACTGTTTGGTTGCGCTTGACAGTTGCAATTTGGTGATAAGCGGTTGAAGGCTGATGGCATACAGGCTCATAGCAAGCGGGTCGCCATGAGTGGTGCCTTCAACAGAACGTAGCTCTTTCCCACCAAGGAGAAAAAGACGTGCAGGCTTTCTGTAAGTGTTGATTGCATACGTTGCCAGGGTTGGACATAGCACTCGGATGTTGTGAAGTGCTGCAGATCTGTTAAGTGCGTTAAAGGCGTTAGAAGCGTCTATTAAAAGAACGGCGTCTGTTTCGTCTGCCTCAAATATATTGCGTATTGCATGTACCGCAGGCTCACTTCCACTTTTTAGGCCAGTGCACACTTGAAGGGAGCCACTTGCAACGATATTATTACATTTGGTCACTCTTGTTACACACTTGCCAATGATTCTACGAAGGACTTCACCTACACCGAGCGGTCGGACAGCACCTTCTCCTTTGTCGAGTGGTATCAAGCGACTAGATACTAAAGCGCCATACCACTGGGGTCAACATGTTCAGTGCACAATTTCCTTGTCATGGTAGCAATAGTATTGCACAGATTAGTGCCCGAACACTTGAAGGACTTGGAATCAAGATGTCTCTTAAAGCCATTTGCATCTACTACAGAGGGGCCACCGGATCCCTTGGTCTTGAGCGCAACTTCTCGAACCATTTCACCATCAAAAGTAAAGTCCGAAAAGTAGAGATCCAATAGTAGTAGTAATAATAATAATAATAATAATAATAATAATAATAATGATAATAATAATAATAATAATAATAATAATAAATGGGTACATGGGTAGGACAGGTTGGCACTTTAAGCTACCACGGGAAAATGGACGCTCCCGCCCACCAGTGTCTGAGGGTGGCAACTTTGGCATCTATCGATCTCTACACCCACAAGCCGATGTTGACAGACTCTATATGTCAAGGAAGAAAGGTGGTAGAGGATTGATTAGCGTCGAAGATTCAATCTCGATAGAAATCAGCAGCCTGAAGACATACGTCAGCAGTAGAGAAGAAGTGCTACTTCGCACAGTGAGAAGCGTGGGTGTACTCAAGGAACCAAATGGTGTCTAGACAATGAAGGAAGTTCAAACAGAGAGAAAAAGAAGGTACCTAGAGAAACCTCTTCATGCTCAGTTTTTCAATGGGACCAGGGAAGTTAGAATTCAACAGACTTGAAGATGGTTAAGTAGAGGTCAGCAAAAGAAGGAAACAGTAGGCCTCATAATGGCTGCTCAAGATCAGGCTCTTAGGAGTAACAAAGTCAAGGTGACTGTTGATAAACAGAGCATCTCACGGGTGTGCAGACTATGTTGTGAGAGAGAGGAAACCACAAGCCACATCACAGTAGAATGCAAGATGCTTGCCCAGAAGCAATACCACATTGGAGGCACGAAAAGTAGTGCTTGTCATTCACTGGAAGCTGGGTGAAAGATGTGGCTTTGATAAGAGCCCAGAGTGGTATGACCACACACCTCAACCTGTTCTGGAATCAGAAGAGACCAAAATACTATGGGATTCTAAGATCGAAACAGACCAGAGAATTGACCACAACAATCCTGACATTGTCGTCTTTGAAAAACAGTCAAGGTCATGTACCATCATTGACATCGCCTGTCCATTCGACACGAGGATAAACAATAAGGAGAGAGAAAAATTTGAGAACTATCAAAACTTGACGAGAGAGGTTTAGGCTCTGGAAACCATACCAAAAGGGCTTCCGTGGTTACTGGAAAAACTACGATTGACCTGCTTGGATCTGCTGCAGAAAGCATGCCTCCTAGGAACGGTGAGAACATTGAAAAAGGTCCTCGGTACTTAAGTGGGAAGCAAGCTAAGGACACGGGCGGGGATGGATAAGAGTTCTGATTGGATAGTCAGGACACCTAAGGCCACAGGAAGTGGCCCGATGTCTATTCAGACTGCCAGCGAAGTGCTGTGTTTTGAACTACAATAATAATAATAATAATAATAATAAACGGGCAGTGGGGCAGGGCATGTTGGCACCTTAACTTACCTGGTGGTGGCGCCTTTGGCAAGTGCCAGGAACCCTAAAGTCATCCTTGTTAGGGTTATAACAACCTTATAAGATGAGAGAATGCCATATAGAGAATTTTATCTCAACGACGTTAACAAGACCGGAGCTCCAGTGAAGGTGTCACGTTCGGCAGGTGTCCTGTGGAGCAGCGGAGGCCCGGTTGTTATACTGCTACTGCTGAACAACAAAAGAAGAGATTAGGATAGTCAAAGGACGACAACAAACAGTTATTACTCGTGCCGGAAGGGGCACAAGTATAAAAATGCCCACAGGTTTTTTGTTTTTGTGTTGCAAATTTCCCACGCATGCGAAGATTTTTGTCTTAAACCCACGTGACTAGTGGTTTGGTAGCACCACTCTCCGATCTTGTTTGAAAGGGTGTTTAGCTGTGAGAAAAAGAAGTTTATATTGGAAGCGTTTTTAAAGCTAATTACTCGTGTCAGCAGGCAACGAGTTAAGGATTCGGCTGCGTTTTTAGTTTTGGGGTCAAGTTTTTACGAACGAGTGTGTAGTTTGGGTATTGTGACCAGATTGCACCGCAGACCACAAGACAGCTGAAGTGAACATTGAGGAGATTTTCTTGCTGCAATTTATGTCAGTAGTTTCCAGTTTTATTTATCTTATCGTTTCATTGCCATCACTACTTACATACACATACATTGCGTTGCTTTATTAAAGAGATAATTGCAAACACAGCCATCAAGCAAGTTTGGGGATTTCGTTTCCCAATGGAATTTGTTTACAGCCCACATGGTAATCAAGATCAAATCAAAGTTGCTTATTTAAATAGCTAACATTCCAACAAACTTAAAGGGAAACTTTACTAAGACACTTAAGTGAGAACTGTATCACTGAGTTATTTAAACTTTTAAGTCCGGCTTTTGAATATTCGAAAGATTGAAAGAAATTATGGATAGTATTATTTTTATGTTCTTGGTTAGCTGTCGCTCGCATCGTGGTAATTTTTTACAAAGCTGTCACAGCAGAAAAATATATTATCGAACACAGCAATTTGAACTTAAGCAAGGATTCGAAAAAGCAGAAAATTAACGTGTTATTGTGAAAGACTTTCCGAAGTTATCGCAAATTCATTGTTTTACACTTGTTTTTGCGCTTAATTAACGAATTAAGCAAATATTTTGGAGATCCCTTCCTTAAAAATCTAGGTTGTTTTCTAGAAATCGCAAACAGAAGATTAAGAAAAATCCTCAAACTCTTCAATTAATATTTGGGAAGCCACACTTCGACTCAGCAAGCTAGTAACTATGGATTTGGCAACAACATAAGACGTCAAAACACAGAACCCGAACAGATCAAACTGAAAGATGGAGCGGAGCCATATGCTTTAAGTGTTGCGAGGCGTATAACCTGAAATATTCATGCACAAGATGTCTCAATTGTTTGAGGGCGTAGAAGGAGTATTCTGTTACATGAAAGACATATTGATTTATGGTAAAGATATGGAGGAACATGATCGGCGCCTCATTGCTGTCATAAAAACTGTTATATCGTCAGGTTTGAAACTTAATGAAAGCAAATATTTGTTCAAGCAACCAGAGCTCAAGTTTCTAGGACACAAGTTCACTGCTGAGGTTTTTTTTGCAGACCCAGATAAAGTCACAGCTATTTTAGGCATACCTGCACCAACCAGCGTGGCATCGCTACGTCAGTTCAGGGTATGGTCCATTACCTTGGGCAGTATCTGCCAGACCTACACAATGTCGCATGTCCATTGAATGACCTACTCAAAGGAGATGCAGCATGGTTCTTGGGTCTCGATCAAAAAAGTGCTTTTAGTAAAAGAAATGGTATCATCTACTTCTGTGCTGGCATACTATGATGGTGCTAAGCTTACTTGTGTCAGTGCTGATGCAAGTTCTTATGGAATAGGAGGTGTAACTCTTCAGGACCAAGGCGGTGGTCAAATGAAGCCAGTGGCATTTTGTTCAAGAATGTTAACTCCTACAGAATAACGCTACGCCCAAATTGAAAAGGAGTGTTTAGCCAGTGTATGGACTTGTGAGAAATTTGATAGGTACCTCTGTGGCCTTACAAAGTTTAAATTGTTAACCGATCATAAGCCTCTCGTACCGCTTATCAATACCAAGGATCTAGACAACACACCACTCACGTGTCAACGCATGCTCATGAGGCTTATGCGATATAGAGCCATGGCAGAATATGCACCCGAAAAAATTATCGTGATCGCCGACGCATTATCTAGGAGCCCAGTGAGTAACACTGAGAATCCTATACTTGAACAAGAGGCGAGCTGTACGTCCAAATGATCGAGTCCTGCTTGCCAATGTCTACCCAGAGAACGGAGGAGTTGAAGACATGTACAAGAAATGATGCGACCCTTCAGTCAGCTATCGTGTCTACCCTAACTGGTTGGCCAAAGTAGAAAAGGATGTTCCTGACAACTTGAAACAGTTCTTCAATGTAAAGGAACTGTTATCAACGAGCAATGGACTTCTTACTTATGCTGATAGAATTGTGATTCCAAAGGATATGCAACCAGAGGTTTTAGACAGAATTCATGACGGTCATCAGGGAGTTGTCAAGTGCCTAGAACGAGCAAAATTATCGGTCTCGTGGCCAGGGATATCGAGGAACATGGGCCGCGGAAGCAAAATATTATTTGGGGGGCAAAATGGAAAATGTAAAAGTTGGTTATTATCCCATCCCTCTCTCTTTCCTTCCTTCTATAAGTCACAAACCAACTCTGGAAGGGTAGTTCTATATTTATGTTTTATGTTTCATCAATACCAGTTAGTACTTTTTATAAGGCCATTTATTTCATATTAGTGCTCCTACTTTGTTTACAAAACACTGTTTGCGGGCCGGGCGACAGGACAACTGCATAAATGGGATTTATGGGAGCCTCGTTGTACCGTGTTAGGTGTGCAACTAAGATAATTTAGCATATATTTCAAAACTTAACACAATTTGTTACGTTTCAGCAATCGTCAAAGCACTGTAAAAATCAAGCGTACAGTACTTACCATTTCAAAATAGAGTGGATTAACCGCTGCATTTTGTAACTACGTGATTCAAAACCGTGACAAAAACGGTGGACGACTGAGAAGAAAGTACCACGCGCACACCAAGGAGACTTTGGGCATGCGCAAAAAATGAGCTCGATCTGTAACGAGATGAGTATCGAGTGCGCATGTGCGACTGGGTGTGTGCAGTTTGTGGTCTTGTGTGTGATTCAGTTCTTTTGTAAGAAAGTAATTAAGCAATCCAAGAGATAAGAAGTTATTAAGCAATCCAAGAGATATTAAAAATATACAAAAGGAAACTTTTTGAGATTATTACACGATCCAGGTTCCAAACAGGTATAATACAACAGGCCACCCCAAAAGATGAACAAATAGTGAATTATCAATTTCGATGAACTCTGAGTTATTTATCATTATTGAGTACATAAAATATGAAACTTCTATTTTAAACAAAGTTGCTGTTCTTAGCCAGATTATTATTGAGGGGACCTGCCCCCCAACCAGTTCCGCCGCCTATTGACCAACCCCTTGCCAAGTACTCCATGGCAGAAGATAGCAGTTGATTTGTGTATGGACAATGTGCAGTACTATTTAATAGTAGTGGATTATTATTCCAGGTGGATAGAGATTTTACATGTCAGTAGCAGCACATCTTCAGCTTGCATTGCAAAACTGAAAGATGTCTTTTCCATTTGCGGAATACGTAGTAAATTGATTTCTGACAATGGCCCGCAATTTGTGTCATCAGAGGTTAAACTGTTTGTGGACAAGTATTGCTTCAACCATGTTACAACAAGCCCCAGCTATCAAGTGCAAGTGGAGAGGCTGAACGAGCGGTACAGACAGCAAAACGAATTCTTGGACAGGAGGACTCGTGGTTGGGACTAATGATATACACAGACACAGTTATTTCAGCAACAGGCTGCAGTCCCTCCCAACTGATGCTTGGTCGTCACATTCGCACCTCTCTATCCACCTTACCATCTGCCCTGCAGCCCAGTTTGCCCAATCCTGATCAGGTTAGGGCTAGAGATCTACAAACAAAGTTGTCATATGAGCGTCGGTACAACCGTCAGAATGGTGTTATTGCTCTATCACCTTTACAACCTGGCAACACTGTTAAGATGGGGACTGACTTGGAAAAGAAATGGGACAAAAGGGGTGTGGTATCCCATAATGCTGTCACACCACGTTTATATATTGTCAAAGCAGATGACGGTGCCGAATACAGGTGAAACAGGTGCCACCTCCAGTTAACACCTCAAGACACCCGGACAAGTCCAGAAAAAGACCAATCATCATCACCCATGGGGATGCCTGCTGAACAACCAGTACCAGATAGATCTTTACCACCTGAGGAGATGCCTGCAGAACAGCCAGTACCACTTCGCAGATCGTGTAGAAACATAAAGATGCCTGAACGGCTTATTGAACAGATCTGAATTGTCGTTTTGTTGTATTGGAACATTAAGCAAAAGAATGCTTTGCTGTTACAAAGAAAACTAAACTGTGAAAAACGCTCTCCAACTGCAAAAAGGATTGAACTTTTAATATTAGAGTACTTTCAACATTATTGCATACTGTGATTAATTCACATTAGTTTAGAGTTTGATAGTTTGTTTCCAGTTTAAGCCTTTGCTAACTTTCAAAAGGGGAAAGATGTCATGTGATTGGTCAGCGGTCAGGTGAACAGAACCGTAAGAACTCGAGGCTGGAGTTGACAGCCACGTTTGGAGTTGTAGTGTTTTGTCTGTTTTATTGAGCGCTAAAAGCAATAACCTTTTTCTATTTTGACTTTTTAAACGTTTAGATATAAAAGTACTTTAATTGTTTCATTCAAACTGTTCTTGGCCACTGTCAGCTTCTGTTGTGCCTTTGGTCACAAGCCATTATTTTATAACTATATAATGGTTTTACTAATATCATCATTGTAATTTTCGCATTAGAAGTGACGGTTAATAGTACACAATTTGAATTTAAACATACAGGAACACTAACTTATCAACTATTAAAAAACAAAAGGGTGGCAAAAATAAAATAAAATACAAAATCAATAAAGACACAGCTAATCGCTGCTAACATATTCATTTAAAGACGGCTTTAAATTTTTGATCAATAGTGTCTCTTTTAATATTGTACTATTAACCGTCACTTCTGATGATGTATCTAGAATCATACGAAACGTTAAGTAAAAGATAATTTTCAAGTATGCGTTTATTTCTAATGTTTGTCACTGCTGTTTGTTTTCTAGTCATGCATAGCTGGTGACTTGGGGTACCAAACCAAAGAGTTCTCCATATAGCTTCTGTCGTTCAGACTCACAATCATTTATTGTAGATTTAAGGGATAATGCCAACACCGCCTTTAGTGGCCACAAGTATTGGTACGCATTTGCTACATATACTTGCGAGAATATGATTCCATTTCCCTAAATAACCGCTGAACGCAGCATTCGGGGCGTAACAGAATATCAAAACGAGGCTTTCCTGAGCAACTCGACATTATTTTGCGGAAATTATTCCACAAGCACTTTGTTTTTAGTGTTCTTGCATACAAACTAATATTCTTTTTCATCACGCCCTGTTTTATGCTTCTGTAATTTCTAAGAGGCTCGATCATTTGAATCTTGTATTGTATCTACTACAACGTAGAATATTCTCAATTCAGCTGGCTTTACACCTTTATACGAATTTATCACAAAATAAAATATTCAGAAATCTTTTCAAAAAATTATTTTGTTGTTGTTGTAATGAAATCAATTTTGACAAACATTCTGAGAGTACACATTGAGTAATACAAAGTTTATATCTATAAGTTTGTATTATCTAATGGAGCTGAAACCAATTGCAGCATTGCACGTAGTTTAGGTGACCTGCTGATGAACCGTTACTGTTTTGCTATTTATTTTCAGCAACATTTTAGTTATGTTTATAAAATAAATGGGCGGGCATGGTTGGCGCAGTTGGTAAGATCTCTGCCTTCCAACCACAAGGTCCCCAGTTCGATCCTGGCTCTGCCAAGATTCGAAT
>JANCMA020113156.1:0-14732 GCA_024336925.2 Zoanthus solanderi
GAATATAACTGTGTTGTGTGTCATTACCACAACACAGTTATATTCAATATTCCAGCCACATCCCACAAGCATAGCGCTTCTACTATACTTTGAGGGTAGACATTTCAAGTTACTCACAGACCATAAGCTGCTTAAGTTCATTATGGACCTGACAAAAGCTACTCCTGTGACCAATGCAGCTCAGATCTAGAAATGGTGTATCTTCCTAGGTGCTTTTTCATATGAAATAGAACATTGTGGGACAAATTAAAGGAGCTTGCCAACTGTGACGGACTGTCCCGATTCCTCAAGCAGTTACCCCAGAAGATTATACCAATAGTGTTGGATGCTACTATACCACCATGATAGACACTCATCCTGTTACGGATAGGGATGTCAGGTGAGAGACTCAGAGAGACCCTTGCCTAAGCCAAGTACTCACCTTAGTTACGCAGGGCTGGATCACCTTGCATTGGAGGCAACTCCAGAGCTTAAACCCAATGTGACCCGCAAGGAAGAGCTGGTAGTACATGAAGGTATCCTAATGTGGGGTAGTCATGTGATTGTGCCACCTAAACGATGTTCTACACTAGGGTCACATCGGCATGGTGAAAATGAAAGGATTTGGCCAAAGTTATATGTGGTGGCCCAGGATAGACAAAGAAATAGAGGAGCAAGTCGAGCTGTATAGGATGCCAACAAGTTGCAAATGATCCAACACTTGTGTCATTACACAGTACAGTACTTCCTTGATTATCCGGCTGCTGTGAGCACGCAGTTTTTATGGACAGGTGTGGAAAATCAAAAAAGGCTGGTTAATTTCAATCCAACAGGGAACGTCAAAATTTTTTGGTCAGCCAAGTCAAAAGAAAAATAAAGGTTGTAGAAACCAGTCCAAGCGAGGGAAGCCATCTCGTTCCAAATTGAACAGCATGGTAACTGCACACGAACAATTGACAACTTGGTCATTTTTTTTCTGATTTATGTCATGGTAAACAAAGGTTGAACATTCAGGCATGTGAAGTGGACTTCATGTATTCGTTATTTTGATGGGTAGTTTGGTGACGTTTTTCGTACAGCTTGAACGGTTGTGGCCTGGCAGAAATGAAATGAAATTCTTCATATCAGGGTGGATAATAATAATTTTTGAGCACTGCTACGGCCGGATAATCGATGGACAGTTAATCGAGAGACAGATAATCAAGGAATTACTGTACCCTGACTTGCCTTGGCAGTGCATACAGGTAGACATTGCTGGTCCATTCAAAAACAATATGCTGATGGTCATTGAGGACGTACACAGTAAATAGCCCAAAGTGTTCTTAATGAAAAACATCACAGCTGACGAGACTGTGAAAACATTGCGACATGTTATGGGAGCTACCTACCACCCAGCAACAAATGGTCTTGCTGAACATTTTGTCCAAAGTTTCAAGCATGCTGTCAAGGCAGATCAAACCCTCAGAGAGCTGCAGCACAAGTTGGATTGGTTCCTGATGGCCTACTGGACAGTGCCACATGCTATTACTGGACAGAGCCCAGTACAGTTGTTATTGAGAAGAAACCTGAAAACCAGACTTGACCTATTAAAGCCCAACCTTGCAGATGTCAACAAACCAATAAAACATTTCAGTGAAGGAGACAAAGTGTAGGTCAGGAACTTTCTCATTGGCTCATTGGTCCTACGCAGATCCCTGTAGAAATTATCAAATATCTAGATCCAGTACTTTATCGAGTGAGCTCGAGTGTGAAAGGTATGGAGTAGAAGTGACATATGGATCAGCTATGAGCTAGAGTAGTAGATCCCCCTTCAGACAATGAATTTACAGCCCCTAAAGTAGGAAACATCTTGCTGCCTGATCCTCTCGCTGCGAATGGAACAGAACTGAAAGTCAACACCATGGTAGCTCCACCTCAACCAGAAGTGCAGCCCGATGGAGCCATGCAACTCCTGTCAGAAGCTACACTGCCAACCAACTCTGATGACAGCCCCAGTGAAAATTTTCCTGTGAAAACTACGCATAGTGTTAGAGCAGTTCAAAAACCCTCAAAATATAGAGACACTAAGTAAACTAACAATGCTGTCTGTAGTTAGGCATGACATATATTGACTATCTTAATGGTTTGTTTGTTAATCTGTAGTTAGGTGGGGTATATTAATTGTCTGTAGTTATGGTGTGGCATTTTGACTCTCTTAATGATTTGTTTGTTAATCTGTAGTTAGATGTGGCATATTGCCTGTAGTTAGATGTGGCATATCGACTCTCTTACTGATGTGTTTGTTTAATTCTGTAGTTACAGTTGTTATGGCATATTGTCTGTATTTGGGTGTGGCATATTGACTGTAATGATGTGATTGTTTCATCTGTAGTTTAATTGAAGTCACAGGTTTTTTTTTTTTGCTGCAGGTTCTAAAAAAATATTATCCTGGAGGGTTTTTTGGATTTGATAAAGAAGGAGCTCCAGTCTTTGTTGACCCAATTGGTCAAATTGACTTCAAAGGTCAGTGCAGTTTGTTTAGTTATCATTTTTAAACCAGCAGTGACAATAGTTTATGAGACAATAATTTTCGGATTTTTTCTTCGGTCCTTGATCCAGCTTAGCATACAAGTTCTTTTCCAGGTAATAACTCCAAAATATATCTACTGTTTTGACCCTTATGCATCTTCATATAACTACTTTGTCGTTGAATTGGGTCTTAAATTCAAACTTGAGAAGAGTGAAAATGCACCTTCAAAAATACATATTGAACAACTTAAATATAATTTTGGTTATTTCAGTCCAATTTGATTCAGGTTTATCCCTGTAAACGGGGGTGGTGGGATTTACCCCATTTCAAAATATAATCACTTAGTGTAGTACATACCTTTTAGGGTTAAACTTTGTTTAAAATATTCTCTATAATAATGCTATGTCTTGCAATAATTATAATAATGAATACTTAATTTTTACACTGTTTTGTTTTTTATAGGATTGTTGTATTCCTCAAAGAAAGAAGAAATCGTTAAGTTAAAAGCGTACACTGGGGAATTGGCTACCAAACTGTGCAAGGAGCAATCTGAAAAGGTACAAATCTTTGTGCTGAGTGTATGGAACCTGTACAACAACAACCAGTTGTTAATAAAAACTTGTTATTAAACTATGTTCAAACTGAAAAACAAATGTGTAGGATTCAGAGAAAAGTAGGATCAAGTACTCGGGGACCAAAGACAGCTATGGACAAGACACATGACTTTGTGTGGTCTATGTATTTTCTTAAATGTAATTGTCCCAAAATTAGTTGTTGCTAATGTTTGGGTTTTAGGCCAATCACAGTCGCCTCAGTTACTATTTATGCAGAACATTGAGGTGGATTTAATTTAAATTGTTCAATGGCAGGTGCAGAGACAGCAAAATTCAATAAAGAGTTCCAGATTCTGATGATTCTTGGAAAGAATGAGTATGAGTAGGCTAGGACATCACTGCTTACTTCTGTATTTAGAAAAGTTTAATCTAGTTGGATGGGGATTCTCTTGAACACAAGGAGGAAAGCTGATGTCAACTAGGTTATTACTGATTTCGTAAAACATTGTGGGTTGAGTCAGGAGACACCTGTTTTCTAAGGTTGGCCAGCCAAGGGACGTGGCTTTTTAATTTCCAAAGCTACCTTGTTTCTATTGGCTAGTTTTTAATCTCTCTACCTATATAAACTCTACATTTTTTGTTTTTCTTCCCTTTACTCCGATGAAGGACTAACGTCCGAAACGTCAGTAAGTATTCTCTCTTTTTTACGGTGTAGAATTTACATTTTTATCACTTGCAACTAATTTACTTTTTATTAACTTGATGGTTGGCTTACTCAACCTTTTGGGATGATCTGTTTTCTGGGTTGTTTTGGCTTTCCACATCAGCTGTATTCATGGCGTTAAAGACTTCTTTGTTCCATTTAATCTGTCCTTAAATCTTCTATCAAACAAGATTAAAGTTTTCAATCAAAATTCAAAATTCCGTTGCTTATGATAAAACTTGTTTTAGGTGGTAAAACCAAAGAAACAGTGAGCCTGCAATAATATCACAAAGAGGTCAACAAATGGTCCTCCAAGTTTTACAGAATCATACCATACATATTTTTTGTATTCATCAGTTTTAAAGATTTGTTCAATTGTGAACTTGTGTAAAAATAAAGAAAATTCTGACTTGATTTTGTTTTTAGCTTGGCAGACATATTGAACAGATGGTTGTCTTGATGGACTTAGAAGGACTCGGACTAAAGCATCTGTGGAAGCCAGGTTTGATAATTTAGACTTTTTTAGTTTATTACTAACTTAGTATCTTTGTTGACTACTGAAAAACAAATGGTTTTATATTATTACCAACTGTGGTGCTCCATTCCACGACAGCAGGAAAACTCTACAGTTTACCAAAACTGCACAAACCTGGTTTTTCTATCAGACCTGTTCTGTGGTCTCTGACAAATGAACTGTTAAAATATATTTGACTGTTGTACTACAACTGCTTACTGACAAATCCAGATGGCACTTTCATACTAATGAAGAAGGCTTTAATAACATCATGAGAACAAACATCTGACGACTAACATCTGATAACTACAGTGCCTGTATCTTACATTGAGCAATTGTCTGAAACTATCGCCATATCTTAGAATCCTTTGGATTCTTGTAACACACTGACCAATTCCTACGTTGTGACCTTTACTGATTACTGTTAAAGGCAAAGGCAAATCCTACACCAAACAAGGAACAGTCTACAAGATTTAATGCTCTGAGTGTCAGTTCTCCGCTTACATTGGGTAAACTAACTTCAAGCAATCCTGTTGCTGAACATTGCTACTTAACAAACCTCATACTATTGACTGAGAGTCTGCATAATGTTTGATTTACTGCACTAAGTATTTTCAGCAGTCTACCCTGGAAAGCTGGCTTACTAACTTAGAACAGAGTTCCCTTAACAGATGTCAACAATATTACCAGCACCTTAAAAACAACTAATTCATGAAATAAACATAAATGCTGGACTAAACAAAGCGAGCTAACTTCACCTAACGGATCGACATTGACCAATAAAAAAACATTAGTCAATAATATTATGACCTAGCCAATCAGCAATGACACTCTAGACTATAATATTATATATAATTAGTATTCTGACTGACACTTTGACCATGGTGATGATTACTGCACAGGTAGCTGCAATATCATTCACCGACATCTATTTTGACCTGTTCGATCAGTCAACACCATGTACTTTGACCTCCAAGACAATGTTAAGTATAGACCATTTGGTAATGGTGATTATGTATATTGAAAATGACTTTAAAAATATATATCGTTAGAATAATATATTGTTAGAGTGGGGTAAATGCGGCCAGCCCCGTTTACGGGGATAAACTCGAATCAAAATTGCATTGATGATATTGTATCGTCAGAGATCATGTATTTGTATGCGTTTAAAGATTTAAGTTGTGTTCAGGCTTCACTACTTGTTTTATAAAAAACTCCAGATTTATATAACTTGATTAAAAGCTGTTGGGTTATATGCTAATCTACTTATGGTTAGTAATGTTTAAACCACAAGACTGAAAACACATTATATATTATGTATTATGACATACAGCAAACACTCTTTGAGCAAAAGTATGTGACTCACAATTGTCCATTAATATTGTATCAAAGTGGTAATTAACAACTATCCCCCAAAGGAGAAGTGAATAGTGGTAGATTTATACCGAGATTCAAAGCATCGAGGTATATAGCTAGCTCTAGGCACCAACCTTGAGGGGGATAGTTGTTTTAGTATTTACCAAAGTAATGGGATAAAAATGCACTTTATTTTCATAGAAACAATACATTGTAAACTTTTTTTTCTATTTTTAGCATGCACGCTTCCTGTAATTTTGACTTTCTCATCAAAATCAACTAATAGTCTTGGATATTGCGAGTTATGGAAGCCAATCAGAGCTTGCGAAAAGGGATATCAGTTGCTTTGTTAAATACTAATACATGTCATTTCTAACTGTTTGGTTTTATAACTTAATTATGTTATTATATCTCTGTTTCAGGAGTGGTCATGTTCAACAATGTAAGTCTCCTTGCTCCATGCAATACAACCATCAATCCATCACTCATTAAAATTATATTTTTTCAGTTATCTTTAAACATATTGTGGAGATAAGAAACTATTAAACTGTATACATAGAATACTTGTCTTTGCTATTGTCTTGTGAGAAAACAGTATTAGTGTACACACTGGGGATTTTGCAGACAATGCAAAACCTTGCAGCAGGTTATCAGTGATGAGCAGAACGCTAAGGGTGTTCAACAACAGCTTGCACAGAGTGGAGATGTGAAATTACATGAACAGTCCACCCATCTTAGCATGGATTAATACAAAAAAACTCTAAGATGATATATATTTTCAAACATTTTACATTATTATTGATTTTCCTCAAGCTAAATATTGCAGCATCTATTTTATCCTGTTGATATTACAATTAATATCATTGGTTGGTTTTGATCTATTTCAGGATGATTTGTAGAAGTGGATGTAAAATAATTCGATAATGCATTTAGTAATTTGTGTAAGATGGTTTCAACAGATTATTTTTATGAGAAAAACTGTCCAGAATGAACGATTAATAACTAATAACATGTGTAAAATGTTGTCAACAGAATGTTACTTTTTATGAGGACAACTGTCCAGAATGTACGATTAGTAATTTGTGTAAAATGTTGTCAATAGATTGTTACTTTTTATGAGGACAACTCTCCAGAACTGACGATTAGTAATTTGTGTAAAATATTTTCAACAGATTGTTACCTTTTATGAGGACAATTATCCAGAATTGATGAAGAATATCCTGGTTATTAAAGGTGATACTAAATTTTATCAGTAATCACGTATTTACAATGTTGCTTTTCAAGGTATTTAAGTACGTTTTTGAAAACAAACCCTCGTAATGCAGTTGAGAGAATTTAGAATCCAGTTAGGAAGCCAAAACCTGAATAATGCTCACTGGGTGATCAAACATAATGATAATGATAATGATTAATCAGGCTGCAAAAAAAGAACCAAGAAATTGCATAAAAGAAATACATGCATATATTAAAGTGTAGGTCTTTTTAAGAGTTGAATGTGATATATTTTGAAATTATCTTTAATTGATTTTTTAATTTTTCAGTTTGTATGGAAGAAATTTGTGACAGTCGTAATAACGATTAATATTATTCTTCCAGCACCTAAAATCTTCCCGGTAGCCTATTCTCTGGTGAAACCTTTTCTTAGCGAGGCCACCAAAAGCAAAGTCAAAATTTTATCAGGTAAGTTGAACGTTTTTTGTTCTTTTTAACCCATATTAAAACATTCACATCAACTTTGTTCTCTGTAACAATAACTTTACATATATATACAGGCTCAGAGGAGCAGTGCCAAGTTACAATTTCACAGTAATTTTTGTTTTATTTTTGCGTTTATTTCTCTCTGAGAATTTGTCCGTTAGCATTAGAGAGAAGTTAGATTCCAAGATTTCCCCCGGTTCCCCTAGTTTACTCGTGCCATTGGCACTTAAAGTTTTTTTCTCTGTGGCTGGACCAACTAGCAGAACTTCCATAGGGCATGATATTTACATTGAATTTGTTAACTTACCTGTGAAAAGTGGTTTGACCTAAAGATATATAGATTAAACTTAACTGAAAATGCTCAAATAAGAAGTGTTTAAAAATTTTGCCAGAGAAAAATGTAGTTTTAAAGAGAGAAAAGAGATATTACGATACCTAATTAATCAGTGTGCTATAGATTTAAAAAATGGACAACTTCTATTTGTTTTTCATTATTATATTATTCTATTTATATATTTTGCAGCCAATTGGAAAAATGAATTACAAGAGTTTATTGATGGAAGTAATCTTCCTGAATATTATGGAGGAACTTGCCGTGATCCTGATGGGAATCCAAAATGCCTTTCTAAGGTGCGTCAGAGTAACATTAACAACTCTAGGGCGGCTAGTCGACTGTGAAATCACTATAAAGCATTACAATGAAGAATGGTATAATGACTCATTATTATTGAATACGAAAGGTTTAATTGTTTATTATATATGTAGTTTCGATGAAATTAAAAGATGCCCATTATTTTGAATTTTGTTGAGTCGCATGTAAGCCATGCAAGTTCAGAGTTTTGGTCCAGCATACTGTTCTTTACTAACATGTAACTTTCTGATATATCATCATGTTGGTGTATTTATGTTTCGTTGCATAGATCCTTGTTACTATTACTAACTTCCTTTTTATATTTTACGTAGATCTGCTATGGTGGAGAAGTCCCTCAAAAATATTTTGTTGTTGGACAAACCGCTTTCAAACCTGAAGATTTCCAAAGCGCCCATATAAAATGGGGAGCATCTTTGAAGTTAGATTTTAAAGTTGATCAACCTGGTGCCATTCTTAGGTTGGTGTTGCAAAAACATTTTGTTATTATTTACTTTTATTTGCGGTACCAAAAACAATTTATTTTGCACTAATGGTGTTTAAATGGAAATTAAGCCCTGGACAATTGCCTTGTTGTTAAAAGTGATTTTTTTTAGTTGCCATTTATAAACTGTATCTAATTAGATGTACTTACAGCAAACATTAAAATGTGATGCATTATGAAAAATTGGAAAAGAATTTCACAGTGGTTTCAAGATATTAAGTGTGTTTAAACAGTTTTCTAACCGTTCCAGCCTCAATCCTTTTAGCCAAACATATATATCCCCAAGGGATGGGGGGTTCGTTGGACCCCTCACCAAGATTTTCGTTATGGGTGAACCGATCGACGTTGATTTGCCGTAAATGTTAATTGGACTTCGAACTTTCATATACTACCAATCACGTGACAGTTATCGTGTTACCATGGTGACTAAGGCTTATAAAATGATGATGGCCGCCATCTTAGATTAATTTTCGATTTTTGAGAGCTTGTCTAAAATTGAGAGATATTATAAGAAATGGATAGGAAATACCATTTTATGCGATAAAAATGCGATTAGTAACTTTTTACAGATGTTTTTCTCATATCTGGCATGCCTCCAAAAATCTCCAGCTTCTATTTGTAAATTCTTGATAATTTCTGTTCGGCAGTTGGGAATTTAAAACAGAAGACCACGACATTGGTTTTGGTGTTTATTACAGGAGTCCAAACGATACAAGGAAAAACGTTCACACAAGCGATTTGGAAGAAGTGGTAAGGCTACTTAAGCTTTCTGTGCCTGTTGCATGCTGGGTCATTTATGGTATAGCACATAAGCAGGGAACCTTCCAGAGCATATCAACTACGTTAGAGTTCAACCATTGGTTAAGCTTTTACCATTTCTTGTTAGTAACATAAAGGTCCTGAGTCCCATTCCTGGAAAGGTTGTGTAATATTTGTTTTGAAAAGATGATTAGGAAAATGAGCAGTTCTATGGGTGCTATCCAGCGTGCTTCACTGGTATCCATAGGGTCACAAGTTCTTCTGTTGTGACTACGTTGAAGAAAGGTCCAATG
Source organism: Zoanthus solanderi (assembly GCA_024336925.2). NCBI lineage: Eukaryota > Metazoa > Cnidaria > Anthozoa > Zoantharia > Zoanthidae > Zoanthus > Zoanthus solanderi. Next base: position 9,499 of record JANCMA020113156.1, read on the forward strand.
AACATCAGATTCTTGTCTGCTCATTGCGACAGAAAACCGTAAATAAGCATCGGCTTAATCACCAGTTAGGTTTGAAAAAGGATTTAGGTGTGTCTATTATACTTACACGGTTTTTCCTGAAGAAAAGGATGTGAACAACCGTTCCTCCATATGGTATTTGGGGGCTAGTCTCTTGATCCACTAAACTCAACTTTAATATCTCTCCAGTAGATGTTTAGGGGGGTATTTTCTTCCATACGATTGCTCTGGTGATCCCACAATAGAGGGTGTTTGTCAACCTTAATATCTCGCCAGTAGATGTTTTGGGGGTATTTTCTTCTTTCTGATTGCTCTGGTGATCCCACTATAAAGGTGTTTGTCAACCTTAATATCTTGCCAGTAGATGTTTTGGGGGTATTTTCTTCTTTCTGATTGCTCTGGTGATCCTACAACAGAGGGTGCTTCTCAACCTGATTATCTCGCCAGTAGATGTTTTGGGGGTGTTATCTTCACTACGGTTGTTTTAGTGATGTATATAGAGAGTATTTCTTAAGCTGTCTGCATTTCTCCATTTGGATTCGAATGGTTCCTAACATACTGGTTTCCAGGGCCCAGTGGTTAAAAGCTTTTTAAGCTTTGAAAAAACTTATGAAAACCAGGTTTTAAAATTGTAAATAATGCTCGCGTTTCCTACCACAGATTCGGTTTGGAAATTGATGGCCGACATGTTTTCACCTTGAATGAATTTCGCGTTCAGTTTACGGTTAATAATGTTTCCTTAGTGTTTAAAGAACTCGACGTAAAAGTCTGCGTCTGTTACTCTGTCTGTCGAAAAATGTTTCTAACTTTTTTTCTTTTTTTAGTTTCCCATGATGAGGAGAGATTGTTATTTAATTCCTGAGCAGGGGTCATTGAGATGCGAACGTACCGGAACATGTAAGAAACAGGAATATTTATTACTTTTTTGCTAAAAAATATGTCATTTGGAAACCAAAAGTCAAATCATGTAGTTATTTGTAGATATTTTTATATTTTGAGTATACTCAATTGGATATTTATTTCTCATGTGTATGTCAGTGTATAAATAACTCGATAGTTGGTTGTCAAATCTTCTGGTCCTCTCCCCTCCTAGTTCTAGATTTCATATTCCACATACATAGTTTGCTCACAATAATAACAAGTCTCTTTTTGCTTTGTTTTTTGTTCTGTCGCAGATGTTTTAAAATTTGACAATGGCTACAGCTGGACAAGAAGCAAGAAGATATTTTATGACATAGAATTATCACAGCCTCCCAAATCTGATGTTAGCAATGGTGAATGCCCAGCCAGAGTACAGAAAGGGACAAATGCTAAAGTTATTGATTAGAATCATTATTTCAGTCATTGTAACTGGCTAGAATAATCCCCTTTGCCACTATTTATGGATGGACTCATCCTTTCCGTCTAATATATGGAGTTAAATCATTCTTTCAGACCGTATTACTGGGAAGAATAATCTTTTTGGGTTGTCGTATGCAGTTGATCGTTCTCTTTGCCTATTTCACTTGGTAGAATAATTACCTTTCCCAGTAATAGTGGGTAGAGTCATTCACTTTACTAGTGTTCCTTACCTATGGAATCATCCGGAACTGGTACACGGCTCGCCTTTCTTTCCCAACTAAAATAATGACTACTTACTACAAGAAAATTGGTTTCACACACTGTTTACTGATAACACAAAATGTACTTCAGTCACTGCGTTTATTAGGCGCCATCTTGTTTCAGCAGCTTTTTGTAAATATTGGGATCGTGGGTGCACTTAAACACCATGTGCTTCTTGCCGGGTAAAAAATGAATCAGTTACAGGAATTATGTGAAATTTTGCTGGCGGGAGACGAAGATTCAACCAAAAGGTTAATTGAAAGTTTAAATCGATCGTCATTTGTAAAGACTGCTGTATACTTAAAAAGTAACCACTGCTGATTATTTTTGTAAACTTCCAACATATTCATTTCACTCCGAATCGGCCTAAATCTTGTACAAATTAAGAAAACAATTCACAACACTTTTATTGAACTGCAGCAGCTACGTGAAAGATTTTCATCTTGTAATTTAGCAAGACCAGCACGAGTAAGCCATACTGTGTAGCTCCTTGTTTAATTATGAATGCTCTTTCATGGAAAGTAATATTTAAAATCGTCCTCTTATAACTCATAAAATCTCTTTTTATTTTAACTCATTAACTCATTAAAATGAGTTGGCAATCTTTCCAGCTGGCTCTAGAGCACAAACGTTAATTTTGAGCCCTGGTACCGAGTTTTCAACTTGCACATAATAAGACTTTTCTATCCAGTCCTCTCAAAAGATTTTGTATCACTTCATTTGCAGGAAATCATATTTTTCAGAAAAGCCTTTTTGAAAATAACATTTTACAAGACCGAGAACAACAAGTACTTGACGATTATGTAGTATTACTATGTAAGCAACACTATATATCTATATCAGTTAGTGCAATAAAATAGTGACAGTATTCAAGGTCAGCAGCAGGCTTGTGGCTGGTTGGCGAAATCAAGTGACAATGACAATTCATTGATTATGCCATACTTGTAATAATCTTCCAGCCAACCTCGGACAGTCTCCATTTTTGCATTTTAAATTATCGTTTTCCAAAAAAATACTAGGTGGTCCTAACTTTTTTAGATATCTTTTAAAGTGTTTTGTCTTAAACCAAACTCGGAAAACAATGTTTGTGATTCAAAATGCTAAGTGTTTTAGACCTCTATCCAAACTCTTCCATATGAATGCAAGGGATCGTCACACTTGTTATGGAAGTCAGAATTTTCTTAAGCTCCTTCTCTCTCTCTTCTTTGTAAAAAGCTATTAATTATGAAAAATGGGAAAATCTGTGTTCATTATAGCATCAATGAAACAATCATAGTATTCTGTGTATTTATTACAATATTTTAATAATATTTATTTCGATTATTTATAGACTGTTTTTTTTAATGGAGGATATTTTTATTAAAATCTCGGAAAGTGTACATAGTGTGGAAAACTCGACGTTTTTGATAAAGTCTTCCAACATACATGGAAAAGTGTTGTATTAATAAGGGAAAGCTCTCGTGTGTTACCCGACTACTGGGATTAGTGTAAATTGATCGTAATTATTAGTAAAAAAATGAATGCATAGATTTTAGGTCTTGGCTGAGCAGCTCGGCCTAATTGTGTGTGTAACGTAATTCCGTGTGACTCGCCACGCTCATTCGTAAAGTATTGCTACCACTCGAAAATAAATTTGCAAAATTTGTTGTCACTGTGTAATTGTTCTTTTCATTAGATGAAGAAACTTCAGAGAAAACTAAGGACTACTGAAAACCAAGATGTACATCTTTATTTTGAAAAATTCATTCAAATTTCGAAAACAGTGACTGGCTTTTGAACTTGAACATGTAACAATGACTCTTCGCCTGTTAAGAACTGATTTTGTTTCTTCATGCCGTTTTGTTAGCGAGCAATCGCATTACTCCTTAAATCGTTGAATCTACCATTAAAATAGGAGCCAGAATGTTAGCAATAGCAGCCGTAGACAGCCGTTTCTGCGTAGTAGAATGCCAGGGCCTACCCCTCACGGGAGAGGTGCCAAGGCTAGGTCTTATAAGCAGTTGTTTTGGCCTCGTCGGTATTGCATAGCTAACAAACAGACTGACGTTCCTACGACATGTATTTTTTCATTTATTACTGACAGAACCGTGACAACTTAATTGCCTGCTAACAAGTGCTATAGAGTTTCATACAAACTTGAACAAATTCATTCGCCATTATCTGTCAATCAGAAAGCCCAATGCTATCTCCTAAACCGAATGCCTATTGTCCATGCAGCGCTGGTACATAAAACAAGAACAATAAGCTAGCTAAACTTGAAGATGCTCATAAAAAGCGAAAACGTTTGTTTTTTATCACAACTGTGTTTCAAATGTAGTTAACATGCAACCTTCGCTCACTCTACATAATCTGCGCGGGTGAATGGTCAAAATTGATCACGTGATTTCGATCCATCCTTCGACATCGACACACCATGGTCTAGTTTGTTCACATTTGGTTTTTAACCCATAAACATGGCCATAGGCCAAGTCTTCAATAAATCTAAGTCACTGAATACATGAGTCAAAACGTTTGTTTTTTTAGCTTTTACTCTGACGAAAGTTGCCATTTAACAAAGTATACACTACTGTGATTTGGCGGGCTTTTTGACACATCATACCAACACACGTCGATGTTTTCGCTCCTTTCATAAAAATTTGAAGTTTGGGTTTCTTGTGTACAAGTGCAGCCTTTGCATTAGTAATATAGCGACTGGTTATACAATTTTTACTGCAGCGCTAGGAGCCCGGTGGAAGTGTATTGACAGATGGTTGTTAAGTTTTAACAAGAATGTTTCGAAGATTGGCCGGGCGACAGAAAGCTATGATGGAGCGGTATTTAAATACATTTTTTCAACGTTCGGAGGAGAGAAGTAAATCAAAGTTTTTTGTACTATTTTGTTTCTGTTTTGTTATTTATTATGTTTATATTGTTATGTTGCACCTTCTTTTGCTAACTTATTTTTCGGCTATTTTGAAATTAATGCTCTCAACAATGCTCCTTACAAACTCCACATGTGGTTAAGTTAATTACATTGATGATATTTTTGTTATTTGGACCGACGGGCTTGATAGGTTAAGGTATTCATTGATTATGTTAACAGCATTCACCCCACCATCAAATTTACCACATTTCTCATCAACAATTTCTTTTCCAGTAATTGGAGAAAGAAAAATGCAATCATTATTTTTGCTAGCAGAATATTCAAATCACACACATTTGTTTAACTTGATTTTTCAAGATTATATCCAACACTAGTAAGATACTTAGCAATATGTTAATTTATTTATATTATGAGTAACCATGTTAGAGGGTAAATGGGAATTTCCAGATTTAAAGCCAATAATTTGTTTTAAAGCTCTCCGTGTATTCCTTATGTTTGAACATTGCTTTGAAAATATTTTTGTAGTAACTTGGATTTACTAATTCTTATTCAATTTGTTTCTATATGATTTATAATTTAAACTTGTGATGATAATACTAATAGGTAGATTTACTCTTTATTTATTTCCGCTATGTACAAGTTATTTTTTTTATCTAACTTCACTTTTGGATTCCTTTTGTTTTCCATGATCCAAGGCTTACAAATTCGCTTCATTTCCTTTATACTGAACTGCCTGATAGAAATACCCTAT
>JANCMA020113260.1:0-14728 GCA_024336925.2 Zoanthus solanderi
CAGAACTTGATTTAAAATCAAGTTCTGTTAGTCTCAATGCTAATTTTGCTTTGTTTAGCCGGATTGACTTCTCCAAGCATCTCTTAAGCAGCTGCTCCAGGCTTTCATTATGGCCTCAGATACCTTCTCAATGCGTGTTTCCTGCATCATAAATAAGAAGATCATCCTCAATGCAAACTATGCCTCTTAGTCCTATCAGGGTCTGCATTAGTCGCTTCTGAAAGAAGCAGAACTGGCCAATAGCCCAAAGGGCAGTCATGTCCATCTGAACTGAACTGAACTGAACTGAACTGTTAGTCTAATCCACAATGCAAGTATATGTGCCTGAGGTCAACCTTGTTGAAAACCTTATCTTTTGTGAGTTCTGGGAGGATATCCTCTAACACCGGAAGTTGGTAGTGTTCTCGCTTTAAGCCCAGATTTAGTAATTGTGGGTCAATGTATATATGTATACATGTAGTCAACAATCCTTTTTGGTCCCTATGGCTATTTGCTTAACCCAATCAACTGGTCAATTTGGGCAAGGACCTGCAAATCAACAACTCTGCCTAATTCTGTCTTCACTGGTTCCTTTAACTCCACTGGAATTCTTTTAGGCCCACTGACACTGGTTCGTCTTCAGGCTTCACTGTCAGGTGTACTGTTCCTGGTAGAGTACCAAGCACCTCATTAAACACATAGGCAAAGATGTCTGGGGGATGTCTGGAATGACCTGATTCACACCCTCGACACTCTCAAATTTATCATAGTCCACAGTGATAAGGTTCAGTTATACAAATAGTTAACTTTAGTGAAAAAGAATTTTAATACTGACATTTCGGACTGTAGTCCTTCGTCGGAGTGAATGCATGAGAGATAGATAAAGAGGTGGTTATATAGCGATGTAAAGCAAGATAACGCAATGAGATAGGTATGTAAAAAACAAAAGGAAATAAAAGGATAGAGATGTGTGAGAAAATAATTGTTAAAAAGACAAAAAGGTTCCGGGACAACAGAGGGTTAACTTAAAGTGAAGCGTTCATTTATCCCGTGGGGATTAAGAGTGCCCAAAGCGTGAATTAGCTGCATTTCTTTTGTCTTGCAACAATTGTTTTCTCCGTTGATGACAGAAAGACCAAATGCAACAAAATCAGAAATAGAATAATTGGAAGAATTAAAAGGCGAGAGACAGGTTTAGAATAATCGTTCTTGTGTATGCCATAAAGGTAATCTCTGATGCGATCACCTAAACGGCGGCCAGTTTCCCCAATGTATAGCTTGTTGCAATTAGAGCACTGAATGCAATAAATAATATTAGGTGTTGTGCAATTGAAATGATCGGTGATGGTAAGAGTAGACTTGGGGCCTGTAACAGTGGTATATGAAAAGACAAAAGGACAAGTTAGACATTAATTGTTTCCGGGAACAACGAAAAGTACCAGGTTCTTTATTGGAAGGTAGTGTTCCTTTTACCAAAAAAGTGCGAAGATTGTAATCTTTCTTGTAAGAAAAAAGCAGGCATTGACTAAAAATATTACAAGTGCTAGAATCTGAATTAAGTAAATTAAAATTGCGATTAACAATGGGTTTAATTGAGTTATGGACGGGGTGAAAAGTTATGTTAAACAGAATGCGGTCACTGTTGCCACGTGTTTTGGGAGTGGGTGCAGTAATACGATCAATAGAAAAGGCTTTGTGCATGGCGCACTCAATAGTAGCTGCCGGGTACTGTCGGTTAAATGAAACAAGCGCACATCTCAGTGCATTTGTTAAAAAAATCATTGTCATCACTGCAAAGACGTCTTAAACGTAGAAACTGTGAAAATGGAATAGAGGTGAGGGTATGCTTGGGATGTGAGGATGAATACAGTAAATATGAGTGGGAATCAGTAGGTTTGTATTGAACCCTTGTGGTAAGATAATTGTCAGTGATACTAACCGAGATGTCAAGAAAAGTGACGGAAGTTTCACTCATTTCCATCAAGTGATGTGTGAAAATAATTTACATAAGAAAGAAAAGATTCAAGGTCAGGTTTGCTGCAAGATGTAGCACCAAAACAATCATCAGTGTAGCGTCTAAAAAAATTTTTGAACACATTCCGTTTACTATAACTTTTCACCCTTTCAGTACCTCAATTAAACCCATTGTTAATCGCAATTTTAATTTACTTAACTCAGATTCTATCACTTGTAATATTTTTAGTCAATACCCGCTTTTTTCTTTCAAGAAAGATTGCAATCTTCCAATCTTCGCACTTTTTTGGTAAAAGGAACACTGCCTTCCAATAAAGAATTTGGTACTTTTCATTGTTCCCGCAAACGATGTCAAACTTGTCCTTTTGTCTTTTCACGTACTGTACCACTGTTACAGGCCCCAAGTCTACTATTAACATCACTGATCATTTTAATTGCACAACACCTAATATTAATTATTGCATTCAATGCTGTAATTCCAACAAGCTATACATCGAGGAAACTGGTCGCCGTTTAGGTGATCGCATCAGAGATCACCTTTATGATATACACAAGAATGATTAATGTAAACCTGTCTCTCGCCATTTTAATTCTTTTAATCATTCTATTTCTGATTTTGTTGCATTTGGTCTTTCTGTCATTAACGACGGTAAGGATTGTCGCAAGAGTAAAGAAATGCTACTAAATCACGCTTTGGGCACTCTTAATCCCCACGGGATAAATGAACGCTTCACTTTAAGTTAACCTTCTGTTTTCCCGGAACCTTTTTGTCTTTTTAACAATTATTTTCTCACACATCTCTATCCTTTATTTCCTTTTGTTTTTACATACCTATCTCATTGCGTTATCTTGCTTTACATCGCTATATAAACACCTCTTTATCTATTTCTCATGCATTCACTCCGATGAAGGACTACAGTCCGAAACGTCAGTATTAAAATTCTTTTTCACTATGGTGTAAAACTTAACTACTGTATTTGTATAACTGTTTCAGTAGAAACACCGATGCAGCATTCCATTTATTGATAAGATTCATCTTCTCAGCAGCCTGTGTTCCTCTTTGACAACAACAAATTTCACAGGATATTTCTTTGATGATATTATTTGGTTACTCACAACCAGCTTACGTGTTCACAGGGCTTTCTTGGTCTGCTTGTTCCTCATTAATTTGTTTTGAAGCTCTAATTATGTTTGCTGGCTGAAGTGAAGTGGTTTATCACTAATTTGCTGTGGGAAATAAGATTTACGGTTGCACTGCAATCATTTTTTTTAGCATTATGGGCTTGTGAGTCAAAATTAATTTCACAGTAAATGGACTTGTTTCTCTGTGTTTCAAAACCATTTATGTGAGCAGTGACAGGGTTGATAGGCGCAATGTCTGAGTCAAAGGAATCAGAATCATACACTACAGTATGGTTTTGTTTCCTTTAGGACACAGTTCGGAGTCCTTCCAATGAATCTGATGACCACTGACAAATTACATTTTGGGCCAAATGCATGACACAGCTCCTTTTTCAACACGTGGGTTTTCATACAGAATCTGAGGTTTTATTTCCTGTTATGCTTTCCGATGCCTTTGCATTGTCAAGCAGACTCATTTCTACCCTGAAAAACTCCCATAACTTCTTCACTCTTGCCGGCCATTGCATCCAGATGAATTATGACATTCTCAGCACTTTTGCAAATATCAATAAATTTCTTAAGATCCAGGGATCACTCTTGCAACAGGCATTTTCTTGCACCATCATCTTGTATGCCCAGCTCAATGCAGTCATGCAACAATGAATCACTTAAACATTTACAGAAGTTGCAGGTTTTATTCATGTTTTTTAGTTTTTTTAGGTGAGTGTCGAGATTTTTGCCCCTTGCATGTTGTCTTTTATTGAATTTGAATCGTTTATAGGTCTCGTTAATGCTCCCAGTAAAGTATTGATCAAGTTTAGACTTAAGTGTGCTCACCTTGTCGTGATTTTCACTCGGCGTGAAGTCAAATGCATTATAGATTTCCAAGGCTCTCTCACCAATTGTACTTAAAAAAGGTTGTCTGGTACTGTTCCTCTTGACTGCTGAGTCTGATTACCACAGAATAATTTTGCCACAATTGTTTCCAAATTTTCCATGACTTTGTGGTACACTCCGAAAGATTAATCATTTTGGGCAGCTAGTTCAATTAAGCTGAACAGGCTTTAGCAGCTTCAGACAAACGGGTCACCTCCGTAGAACTCATATTGCATAAAATTAGTCAGTCTCTATCAAAACACAACTCAGATGTCCGGGATTATATGTTTCACTGCTGCCACCATGTAAAGATAGCAGTATTTATCAAACAAATACATGAATAAACAAAACATATATTTCACCGCTAGTGCCATACATCCAGGAAGCCTCAAAGATATGATGTATAGAGCTATGTGGTGTAGCACATATTGTTACAGTTTAAAATTAATTCAAGTGCCCCACACAAATGAAATCTCACTGGGTGCAAAACTAACACTTTCAACATTTATGAAAACTCAGCCTTCAGAGATTTGTGACCATTTAACAACTGAGCTTAGGAGACCTTCAAGTTGTTATTGCTTAAATCCTTGAACATTGTTGTGGGAGGCTAATAAACCATTCGAAATGAAAAAGATGGTCTCTTATCTAACCTTACGTTTATTTTAGGGAAGAAATGGTAAACCAGGATTTTCTGGAGCACCTGGAATTCCAGTAAGTGGAAAGACAGTTTGCAAAGCGAGTTGTCATAGTTTCAGAATTTTTTTTTAATTTCACCATTGATTTTTGTTCATTTAGCAATTTGAATGATGTTCTTTAAATATAACTTTTTTCTTCCAGCATTTTGAAATTAGTTTAGATCTTTTGTTTAGAAGTGTAGACTTGGTAGCTATTATTTTTTGTACCATGCAGTTTTTCAGTGGAAAGAGGTAGCATTTCTTTGTAATGTTGTTGTATGCATTTGCTGTGCAGGGAATAGACCACCTAATGTCGTAGTCTGTGTTGTTATACTTTTTTACTTGGAGATTTCAGTGTGGTTAGCATTTTTTTGGAAGAGGAGCTTGTGTTGAGTGAAACATAGTTTGAATGTGGCGTTGGTCAGTCTTATGTAATTTCTCTGGCAGGGTCTTCATTGGTGGTAACTTTGGTATTGTATATTTTTTATAATTGAAGGATGCATTTGTTATTCAGAGGGCATGTCTGTTTATTTTAGAAATCGCATTTGACAATTAGAATCATATAGCAAGTGTTAAGAAGGATTGGCTGACGTTGGTTTAAACAAATTATTTACTAAATGGTGGATTAAACCAGATTGGTCTGTCATGTTCTGTTATTGTGGATGTTTGGTTTACATGGTCTGGATGTACAATATGTGTCAATGTAAAAAGTGTAAAGAGTAAGTATTTTAACACTGGGCTAGGAACGAAACATGTTTTCAAGTACATATTATCCTTTAAACATATCTTAGGTCATCCGAATAAAAATGATGATAGTATTAAGAAAATTAATAATGATAAGTACATCTTCTAGTATTAATGGACATTATGCACTTTTGATAATATTTTTTGACCCTATCAGGAATTTTCTAAATATTTGTATAGATTTGCTTGTTTTTTTTTCTTAAGGCTTTATAATAAATTAACTAGAGAAAGTAGCAGCTACAACAGACATTAATTTCAACCACTGAACCCACAAAACTGAGAAACACTTTATTTCCTCAGCTACAAGAATTATCTAGTTAAAGTTCCTGAAAATGTAAATTTTTTTTGAAGATATGATGCACAAGTATTTGTTGTGTAGCAAAACATGTAATATACATTTTTGAATAATGGAAAGTTATAAGAAATTATCTACATGACACAAAAACTAATTGAAATTGATCAAAGAAAAAACAAGTACAGTATTTTGCCGTGTATAAGTCGACCTTTTAACACCAAAAATACTGTTCGTTTGTCCACCCAAAATTTTGCATAAGCATTGTTTTTTTTTTCTCTTGAAACTTACAGTGATCCCAAGAGAAACTGGAAACAATACGTATGCAAAATTTTATGTGGAAAAACAGAGTATTATGGTATTTTTTAAAATGGCTAATTGGATATATAAAGTCGAAGATGAAGATGAAGACGTCTGACTTGCACGAGCCTTCAAGACATGTGGCATTTCCAATGCTATGGATGGCACAGAAGATTACATGCTGTGGGAAGATGATTTAACTACTAAGGATGAAAATGCTGAGAATGGAGAAGCGGAAGAACCTAATCCATACGATGACAAGTTTTCAGCTGAAGATTTTAACTGACGTTTTGGCGAGAGTGACAATGAAGACTTCGAAGGCTTCTAAAGAGCAACTACAAAATAAAAGGCTCCTTTAGGAGCTACCAATTATCGCAAAAGAAATGACCAATAATTACTTCGCTCACTGTATGATTTGTGCGTTATGTTTTTTTGTATTTATTTCTCAATTTTTTTTACAAACTTAGTATTTTTGGTGTTTTTATCTTGCAAAATATTGAGGTCGACTTATCCCGGAAACTATCAAACTTGCACTTTTTTGGCTGCAAAAGGTAGGGTCGACTTATACATGGTATGGACTTATATACGGCAAAATACGGTAACTGCTTCAGTTTGTTTGAAGTCTTGATCATTTGATTATTATGTACTGAATCAAATAAAATTAATTCAGGTTTATCCATATATTATATATTTACCATACAGATTTAATTAAGCTATCAATATATCATAATTTATAGTTTTATATGGAAAATGGGAGAGTTATCTAGAATGAAAACATAACTTTGAAACAACGTATACTAAATCAGGCAAAACAGGATGCTTAGAATGTTTTTATAATGAACTGCGGGTTAGTGAAATAATTATTAACTTCGAAAGACAATAGAAAAATAGTACAGTAAGCTAATAGCTAGGGTTAACGATTTTAATAATTTTCTTGTTTAGGGAATGCCTGGCATTGATGGACCTCGGGGTGAGCCTGGTCAACCTGGATGTAATGGAACAAAGGTAAATTATAAAACAACATCAATTAACTCTTAAATCGCAGTACATAACATGCAGGGTTCAGATTTAGGTAGTCTGCTAGTCTGTACAGTGTCCAGTATTATTATTAAAACTATAAATTATGATATATTGTCTGTACAGTGTTCAGTATTACTACCCCCAGCTATGGGCAAAATAGCTCTACTACCTTGTCGGCATCTCGGGAGAGGAAAAGGCTAAGGGAGTAAACCCCAACAGTAAATCAGGAGTGGAGCCCCTAAGGCGGTCAAATGGCACACAGTGTCACCTTCCGGCAGCTCCTGCATCCTGGTCCGTCCCCAGCCGTCTTGACTTTGTCTTGCCACTGGACCCGGCGTATCATGACAAGAGAGTGAGGCTGATCCTGCGCAAGTCTCCTTCACTGTAATGCAAGTCACGTGCAAGTCATGACATCACCATCTTGTCAACCCTTAAGTCCTTTGGCGATGGGGAAGTGGCGAAGTAGTAGGTGAGGATACACTGGGAGCTATAGTCGTGACCCTACACACAGGCGGCTCAGGACAAGTAGTCGCTCTTCATTGGACCAAGGCAGCAGTGGAGTTCGGCAGACTCCTGAGTGATCGAGCAGCCCTCTTTAGGATCGCTCTGCTCGCCTCCACAGCATGAGGACAGGGCTAGAAAAGGTGCCCTAAAAATAGCCTGCCTTACTACACCCTGGTCAGCATACCACGACTGACGGGGACCCCCCTCAGTGGTCGAAACTCAAGAAAGAAGAAGACAAAGGTGGTCTCTTTGGCATCATGGAGCGTCAGAACACTGCTGGACAATCCCAAAGAGAGACGTACTGCACTTGTGGCTAGGGAACTTTCTCGCTACAGGATAGACATTGCTGCTTTCAGTGTGGGATTTGCCATCAAAACATCACACGTCCAGAAGCTTGCAAGCATTCCTGAGGGCCTAAACGACTGTCTGATGAAGATGCAGCTACCACTGGGACACAAGAAGAGTCTCACCCTTATAAGTGCCTATGCTCCAACAATGACCAACCCTGAGGAGAACAAGGACAAGTTCTACGAAGAGCTTGACTCCCACATCTCATCTGTCCCGCAGTCCGATAAACTCATCTTACTCGGCGATTTTAATGCACGTATTGGCACCGACCACCAAGCCTGGCACAGAGTCATTGGAAAACATGGAGTGGGCAAATGCAACAGCAACGGACTCCTCCTGCTCAGACTGCGCGCCATGCATGACCTGTCAATCACCAACACCATGTTTCGCCTACCAACCTGTAACAAGACTTCGTGGATGCACCCCCGCTCCCGGCATTGGCATCTAATAGACTACGTCATCACTAGGGCCAGGGACAGGCAGGACATGCGATTGACCAAGGCAATGTTCGGTGCAGACTGCTGGACAGATCACCGGCTGATTGTTTCCAGACTAAATCTCGTCATTCAGCCCAAGAGAAGACCACAGGGGCAGAAAATTGTCAAGAAACTCAATGCAACCAAGCTGAAATGCCCCCAGACTGTTCAAGAACTCCAACTTAAGTTGAACAGCAAACTCAGAGACCTTTAGCCTCAACAAGACTGCGTGGAAGAGCAGTGGACCTCCTTCAGAGATCCAGTGCACTCGGCTGCACTAGAGGTCCTCGGTCCTGCAACCAGACACCACCATGACTGGTTTGAGGAGAGCAACAGTGACATCCAAGCCCTACTTGAAGAAAAACACCGCCTTCTCCGAGCCCACCATAATGACCCTTCATGCAAATCAAAGAAAGCTGCCTTCATTAACAAATGCAACGAAGTGCAGAAGAAGCTCTGTGCAATGCAGGATTCCTGGCTGAGCGCAAAAGCTGATGAAATCCAAGGCTATGCTGACTCACATGACACAAAGGGGCTCTATGATTTACTTAAAGCGGTCTACGGGCCACAGTCCTCTGGATTCTCCCCCCTACTCAGCGCAGATGGTACAACCCTGCTAACAGACAAGAAGGAGATTCTTGAGAGATGGGCCGAACACTTCGACAGCGTGCCATCGCAAGCCTCCCACAACTGGCGACAAACCATGAGCTCAACACTCCCCCCTCGTACGAAGAAGTCAGCAAAGCCATTAAACAGATGACTAATGGAAAAGCTCCTGGTTCTGATGCCATCCCGGCAGACGTCTACAAGACAGGCGGTGAGGCCATTCTGAAACAGTTGACGAGCCTGTTTGAGACCATTTGGAATCAACAGGAGCTTCCTCAAGAGTTCAGGGATGCCACAATTGCCCACATCTATGTACAAGCGGAAAGGTAATCGCCAATCCTGCGACAACCACCGAGGCATATCCCTCCTCTCCATAGCAGGCGAAATCCCGGCTCGAGCAAGGACTTCTCCCTGAGAGCCAGTGTGGCTACCGTGCAGGTTGAGGAACCACAGACATGATATTCGCTGCCCGCCAACTTCAGGAGAAATGCAGGGAACAGCGTCGCGACCTCTTCCCAACCTTCGTTGACCTGACTAAGGCCTTCGACACTGTCAACCGGGATGGACTCTGGAAAATTATGGAAAAGTTTGGCTGCCCTAGTACGTTCATTGCTATCGTGCGCCAATTCGACGATGGCATGATGGCCCAGGTGCTGGACGATGGTGAATTCTCCAAAGCCTTCCCAGTCACCAACGGAGTAAAACAGGGTTGTGTCTTGGCCCTGACACTGTTCAGCTTAGTGTTCTCCGCAATGCTGTCTGACGCCTTCAGAGATCACGAACCTGCCATCAACATCTGGTACCAGACGGACGGAAAGCTGTTCAACCCCTGGCGCCTGCTGAAAGAAACAGTTTTCAGAGACCTTCTTTTCGCTGACGACTGCACTATTAATGCCGGTGACGAGGAAGAGATGCAAGCGGAGGTGGACAGCTTCTCAGAAGCCTGTGATAGCTTTGGTCTCACCATAAGCACAAAGGAAACCAAAGTGATGCACCAGCCAGCTCCAGGCAACCATTTACCGTGAGCCTCACATCTCAGTGAACGGACAGACTCTCCAGGCAGTCGACACCTTCACCTATCTAGGCAGCACCCTCTCTCGCAATGCCAACATCGACGCCGAAACCTCCTACAGAATCGCCAAGGCAAGCAGCGCCTTTGGGAGACTGTGGAAGAACGTCTGGGAGAGGAGAGGAATCAAGCTTGAGACAAAGCTTAAAGTCTACTGTTCAGTCGTACTTACGACCCTACTCAACGGCTGCAAAACTTGGACACCATACAGACGCCATGAAAAGCAGCTCAACCAGTTCCATCTCAGATGCCTTCGAAACCTCCTCCACATCCGCTGGCAGAACAAAGTTCCCAACACAGAGGTCCTGAAGCAGGCAAACCTTCCCAGCATCATCACCATCATGCGCAAGGCGCAGCTGAGATGGGCAGGCCACGTCTCCCGAATGCCAGACAACTGCATACCAAAGCAGCTCTTCTACGGGGAACTCTGGGAAGGTAAACGCAAAGTCGGAGGGCAGAGAAAACGCTTCAAGGACAGCCTGAAGGTCTCCCTAAAAGACTTCTCCATCAACACAGTGTCCTGGGAGTCAGCTGCTTCAAACAGACCTTCCTGGCGCCATCTCATCACAGAAGGAGCCCACACAGCAGAGGAGCACAGGTCCCTCCATGCAGAGCAGAAACGTGCAGTACGCAAGGCAAGAGCCACCAGCACCGACAGCTTAACATACATGCACCCACTTCTGCCCAACCTGTGGAAGAGGATTCCGCGCCCAGATCACCAGTCACCTCCGGGTATACCGCAGCAGCCAAATAACAGACTAGATGTCATGTTCATCTTCGACTACGAAGGACGAACATCAGCCCAGTTGGTAAGGCGCCAGTCTGCTGTGCGGGAGGCTCGGGTTCGATTCCCAGCCGGACCAACACTGAGGGTCTTAAAATAACTGAGGAGAAGGTGCTGCCTTTGCTCTAACATCTGCAAATGGTTAGACCTTCGCGTCCTCTCGGATAAGGACGTTAAATCGTAGGTCCAGTCTCTTTATCTCTCATTCGAGGGACTTATAAGAACCCACACACTTCTCGCAAAGAGCTGGGTGGTGATCCCGGTGTTGTGGTCTGTCTTTTCAACTGAGGGCACTTCTTATTGGCTGCCAATTTGCGCCATAACATGTGAGCTGCTCAAGCGGACTTTCTAAGACCCTCAAACTGTTAATACTTGTATTTATTTGTAAAGCGCTTAGAGCTCTAGGATAAGCGGTATATAAATATTAATTATTATTATTATTATTATTATTATTATTATTAATAATATTAATGAACATCAACTCATTGACCAAAAGTTTTTGGACGATATGGCGGAACAAAGAACAGATCAGCTGAGGAGCTGACAATTCACTTTTACCATTAAAAATGTGTTAAAGGGAGCCTCGGTTGTCCAACAATATCAATCTCGAATAAGAGTTTTCCTCAACTTGTATCAACATTTAGCTAAGCATGCTGGATTTGCATTCGGATGTCCCGGGTTCAAATCTCACTTTGACCACTTTCTGGATTTGTCTTGGGTGATCCCTGACTCAAATTCACCACGCTTTGTAAATAGCAAAATGGTTTGCCTCCTATTAGTTGGGGGTTTTTAATTGTTCCGTGTGTGTGTCAAATTCGGAGAATTTAGCTTCACACTATTGTTTCTATCAAGAGTAGAGACTGTCACTGGAACACAACTACGTCACATTTCAAGGTGGCGGCCCGCAGGAAATTCAAAACAAATCGTTAGGCATGAACTATACACACAGATTTATCAAATTTGAGCTGCTGATGTAGAGACAAGTCAAAAAAATAAACTCTTATTTGAGATTAATGTTGTTGGACAGCAAAGGTTCCCTTTAACGGGTCCGGATACTTTAATTCCCTTTGGTTATTGATATTAATAATAATAATCTATCTAGCTACACAAACCTTGAAGAGCTTTACAAGTCATCCAAGCTTCCCTTTTGTGGCTACATTGAGTGACACTCGAACCGCTGGAGAAACAGGATGCTATGTTTCTTTCTATCCCACGGCACTGCACATTGTCTAACCATATTGGCGTTTTGTCTCCTCCGTGGCGTTTGACACTTGTAGCCCGTAGTGCGTGACCATATCCCAGCATTCGGCAAACCACTTCTGCGTCTCTGAGGGCCCAGTTTGTGGCACACACAGTGCCCCAAAGGCCATTGAAAAAAACTTCTACTCGGCCATCAGTTGTTGAATTACCAGCATTTAGCCTAATATCAACTGCAAGGAAAATTATGTACAATTATCAGATAAAATACGGAGCTCCTAAAGTGCCTTCACACCAAGTCTCTTTTTAGTTCCATTTTTAGTGCTCGCATACTTCTTACAAGCGTTTGGACGAGTTATTAATTATTTTCAAAAGTATTTTTTGGCGCGACCTTTTCTTTTTGGCGCAAGTTTTTTGGGCGCAACTTTTTCTGTTTTTGTTTTGGCGCAACTTTAAGTTTTGTAAGCAAAACTTAACAGGTAAAAATTTACCGAACAAGTGATACATCATGATGTGGATAATCTTTCTATCGCCATTTGCTTCAAAGACATGCAAAGTCTTGATCGATGTAATGATGATATTAGTTTCTTGTATTTACTGAAAATTTGTTTAACTCTGAATTCAACTTAAGAGTGACTGTCAGAGAAAGCCAGGAAATATTGAAAAATCTCAATTATGGCATGTGTATTTCTCCATTGGTTTAACTTTGTTGCCACTCTAACCTGGTGGTTGATGCGCTCCAGGATCGGATCTGCTTACTGACAATCCCTAAGTTACTCTTTGCGGGGTTGGTGAGTCTGCAAGCTACGTGTCTTGTTGGGAAAACTTTCCTTGTGGTCCTTGATTGTGACATACGCTTGTTGTTTAGGCATGACTTCGATCTTGTCAGCTATGCTGAGTTTTGATGATATATCCTTCAGTTTTTTGTTAATTTCAATGGTGATGGATTCGTCGGACTTCTTGTAGGTTTTTGAAATTGAAATTCACCATTGAAATTAACAAAGGACTGAAGGATATATCATCAAAACTCGGCACTTTTCAACACAGTGGGGTTCAAGGAAAGAAGACTCCAACAAAAAAAGATAAAAGATAATTATTCTTCACCGACATCTGAGAGACATCCTTGGAAGACCAGTGGATGGTATAGGAACGATCTCAGACATCACCCTGGCCACCAAGAAAAAGCCACGCATAGAGAATTTCTTTATAAAATTCTGAGAAGAAAGATAAATCAAGACCAGCCAAGTTAAAAAAGAGCAACAGCACCCACACCAGGTGGCAGACAGTGGCGCAACCAATGCTCCAAAAACAACTTCCACTTTGCTTCAGAATCTGACAAGAAACGCTTGATCCAAGTGCCCAGGAAAGCAATCACCCGTAGATGAAAGTCAGGGAAGAACAGACCATCCTTCTCTTTAGGCTGAATACACACAGCACGTGACACTAAAGGGGTCTTCCAGCTCCATAAGAAAGTTTGACATACTGAGCGGATCCTCGTCAGAACCCACACTGGGGTGGGTAAAGAGTTGATTGTGTACAGCAAACCGGATAGTGCAAGAGAGTTTGGTACGAAGGCTTTCCCCTGTAAGGAGAGGCAATGCTGTCTCCAAGACCGGAATTTATTGGCAAGCTTCTGGAGCCTGTCATCATAGTTTTTGTGGTCAGTATTAGAATTTCCAATGCAAATCCCTAGAGACTTACATGAAGACGAAACCCATTTAATGCCAAAGGGCGAGTCCACACGCGTGACCCATGGGCCGAGCCACAAAACACCACACTTATCCATATTAATCTTGGCACCAGAGGCCAATTCAAATTTACTATAAATCTGAAAAACCTGTGGCAACGAGGAATCATCGGACACTATTACCGCAGTGTCATCTGCATACTGAGAGACAACGACATAGCAATCAGAACCAGGGAGACGAAGGTCTCGGATGCCAGAATGAACATGCAAACTAGAGGCCAAAATCTCTGTCACCAATACATATAACAAAGGGGACAAGGGGCAGCCCTGTCGCACACCGCGGGAAAGTGGGAAGAAATCAGAAACAAATTGATTGAAAAATACCGCGCTCTGGGGCTTAGCGCAAAAAGTTTTAACCCAATGAATGAAGGAGGGACCAAATCCCATTTTGTGAAGCGTGGCTCACAAAAAACCCCACTCCACACGGTCAAAAGCCTTCCTCTAATAGAGGAAAAGTATGGCCGCACGAGTGCTAGACCGGGAGCAATAGTCAACAATATCCCGAAGGAAAGCTGTGTTATCTGATACCTGCCGCCCGGGAACCCCACACGTCTGGTCAGTAGAGACAACAGAAGCTATGACTTTCAGAAGTCGCAAAGCAATGGACCTGACGGCAATTTTATAATCCACATTGAGGAGGAAAATCGGCCTCCAGTTGGAACGATCTGAACGCTCACCTCCTTTATGAAGGAGAGTGATAAGCCCACGACACTGGGAAGGAGACTTATGCCCAGCTCGTGAGCACAATTAAGGACAGAGACCAGGTCTCTGCCAAGAATGTCCCAAAAGACAAGATAAAATTCCATGGGGAACCCATCTACTCCGGGGGTGCTGCCCTTTACCATCCCCCTTAGAGCGGCAAGACACTCTTTCATGGTTAAAAGACCTTCACAGGCCTCACGCTTGTCAGCTGAGAAGCAATTAGATAAATTATTAATCATTTCCTCGCGATCAGAAGCAAAGGTTCGGGACGAGGTAAACAGATCCGCATAAAAATCACGGAAGGCCTTTAAGGA